>JARQTG010000312.1:2213-20478 GCA_030142615.1 Syrista parreyssii
CGAACGAGTGAGGGCCGAGAGGACTGAGCTCGCTAAGACGCGCAACAATGTATGTAACGACAAAGTCGTTCGAAAAACTGAATCTGTGTTCGGATGATTGACGATTCGGATAAACAAAATCATCGTTCGGATGATTGACGTTTCGGATAATTGACGTTCGGATAATCGACGTTCTAATGTACAGCCATTCGTCAAATATTAGTTTCAGAGCAGATACAAAGAGATGTTTCGGTAATAATAGCCTCATCCGTCGAGCCACATTATTCTGTTGCTTATGTTAACACGTATAAGGCGTGGTAAGTTGCTTCTGGTAAAGAGTCTTGGTCTTCGTCCGCTACCCGTACCGCCGGTTGCCTATACTTGACGCGAGACTCGACCAAGTTTCTTGATAATTCTATCCTCTACGTACATTCCATCGATCTAAGATGTGTCGGACATAACACCGGGATTCGAACCAGCGACCTAACATCTAACATATAAGCATTCTATCCACTACGCTATTAACTACTTGTGAATTTTTTGTAAGCAATGCGATAATAATCACATCAGGCGAAAAAAATAGAGAAATTACTTTTATTTAATTACGTTGATTGCAATTTACTTTTGTTCATTTCTTTTTATTAACTTTAATAATATTAATTTTTCTGGTTATTAAATCGTTTGTAGCGATATTCAAATACATGGTTTCGTTTACCAAAACTTTTTCTTGTTCCATATCTATTCATTCAGTTAATTTAACTGTTCTAAAGATCTCAACAATTGAGTTACTTTAACGTAATTAATGATTCGACGCAATAAATAAGACTACTATATTCAAGCATATTTGTAGTTCTTGCTACGATGGTTCTGTTAAACCATTCGCGGGCTAATGCGCTGAGAAATGAGAGTAGTCAAATCAAATAAATAAATTCAGTTGACTTCTAGTTTGTTGACTGAATTCCGATGTAGCCTAAATAACTCAATATATAAACTCCATAAAGTCACTTCCATAGATCCTCAATTGTTTATAAACATGAAAGTGAAGATAGTTGCTTGATTTAGCAATAGATTCATTACTGAAGTTCTATAATCTGTAATTCCTATAAAATGTGTGATGTTCGCGATATGTTTGATCAATGAAATGGCAAATAATTGATATGTGGCAGAGTGGAAGAAGAACATGCGAGATTGCTGTTGAAGTGAATTGTTCAGAGTCAACAGTAAGGAGATGAGTAACAAGATTTCAAGAAATGGGTCGAAAAGGCTTTATGGGTCGTCATCATCATAATTCCCGGATGCGGAAGACAATGGAAGGAGATATTGCCATCGTCGATGAAATCACTCAAAATCCTTTTCACGCTGCATCACAATACACGTAACACGTAACACTGGATTTGCCCATATCTGCAAACACTTTAAGAAGTCGTTTACCGGGAAGTCGTATCCATTGTCTCTAGACTGCGCTGCATTTGCATTACAGTGTTGGGATTCGGTACGTTAGGTAGTCGCGAAAGGTTTGTTACGAGTTCAGAATTGGGATTCTTACTCCAGAAATATAAATTAGATTTCTTGTTATTCTTCTCTTCGTCAGTACAATGCAAAAAGGACTTGTCTTAAGTGAAATAACTTTCACTCTTGTTCACACTTTTAACACAATGACCCTGTCACAAACAGTCGGGTGGCTCCAAAGCCTTAATCTTTTTAAAGATTAGTTATCCGTTCCGCCTAGTTCAGAACTGCCTGCGCTTTTGCTCTCATTCATTAATATTACCTCGGTTACCTCAGGGGGAGGATACATACTTTACTATACATGGTAAAGTATTTGTGCGTCATTCAATAGCTTGGTAGTTTCGACATCCCTCGAAAGTGTTGAGCGGGAATACTGTTGCAATTTCGAGGCTCGTCTTCAGTTTGAAATGTTTTCAGCTTACAACAACAGGAATTGTTAGTTCCATAAATTGAAAGGGATATCACGATTTATACCGACGAGAAAGTATTTTCTTCTTCGGATATAAATACACATTTCATGTATGGCGACCAAACGAAAGCAATGAATATGAACCAAAATATGGGGTGCCATGCACAAACAGTGGGCGCATCAGATGTGCAATGTGAGTGTGGATAAGTAGCCATGGTCCTGGAGAATTGGTGGAGGTATCACCGTACATAAAATTCTGCCGAGTACATTGATATTCTGGAGAATGCTCTTCTGCTCAGCGTTCGTGCGGTATATTCTGAAGAAGATGTGCCGGTCTTCAGACTGGTCTAAAGCAATAGTGTAGTCCATACATCTGCATTAACTAAAGAATGGTTTGCAACTTATCCAGAAATTGACGTTGTGAGGTGGCCGGTTGTTGAGAATGTCTGGGCAAAAGTTGTCTGGTGTTGGCATCCTGCTGTAAGGACAAGAACGGCATTTATTAAGCACACTATATGCGCGTATGAGAAAACTTGAGGAGCAAATCATAATTTTTTATTAATTAAAATGAATCTATCCAAAACCAATTAAACCAAATCATTGATGGAAACGGATATTGGACGGATTATTGAGTATATCATTTGTATAACTTTATAAAATAAAATTATATATCTACCATCATGATTACAAATAAATGTCCCTAGATCTATATTACTACATATTCTTTAAAAAAATGTAAAGAAGAAACATCAAAGTTTATTGAAAGTATATTATTATAAATTACAATAATGAAGTCGATTGATAAACTATCGGAAGTTGCAATTCATCGCCTCAAGAGGTCGACGGAAATCTGATTTTATGCACATCTACGACGCGCATCACTCTACTTACAAGAAAGGTATCTCAGGTACCCCCCTCGGATTTTGATGAAACTCAAATATGTTGCAGAGCATAAAAAACTAAGCGACATGTATTTTTTTATCTGCGGAAAACTGTTTTAAGGAGTGAAATAAACCCCTAAAGTCCCCCCCTCCCCCTAAAACCCCTAATAGTTTTGCATATTTTCACTCGAGATATTTAAATGAAACTAATTGAAGCTTATCTCGAATAATGAAAACTGTATTTTGTTCTGTTCTGATAGTGTAAATTTCTACAAATTTATAGGATTTAAAAGTTGCAAAAATTTATAACAAAAAACTATCGATCGAATTTCAATGAATCAATTCCCTATTTGAAAGAGCTTAAAAAAGTAGGAGATACACGTCTTTGCGTTTTTCGAAAAAACCTCATTTAAGGGGTGAACAACCCCATGCAAGTGTAACCAATTTCTCATTAAAATGGCATTATGTTGTTTGAATTTGCCTTTCTAATTATTACAAAGCTCTTTTCATGTCTCAATTAAGCAGATTAATCGTTTGAATAACGTTCGGTTGCGTGTTTTACAAAAACCACCCCTTCGTTTCCTGACCCCCTTCTGGCGGGATTCCTCGTACGCGTGCAAAGTCTTGCGAACTCTTGCATCTTAAGGGTTTTGGATGCCGCTTAAACCTATTTTGGACTTCGAATTTTGAAATTCACAATGTCAGATACTGTAAACATGCAATGTCTAAATTTTTTCTTCAGTGGTAACTACCCTTAAACGCATTCTATTACATTTATATGGAAATATGTAACATTGCAAACGAAGTTCATTAAAAATAACTTATCACTGATATGTACAATATTTACGTCTCACTAGTCATCGTGAAAATAGCTTCATATTGAAGAATTACGGCAAGCGGACAATTCTATTAATCCAGATATTGCGACCTCGTTAAAGTAACGAAAGAACGAGAAGTGAATGTGATGTTAATGACGTTATGATACTAGCTTTCATTTTTTGTAATAATATCATATTGCTCTGATTAATGGAATCACCCATCTGCGGGGAACTTAGGTGGCGCATTTGTTGCGAATAATACTGTGTAGTTTATTGTTGTACGATTACAGTACTTAGCGATGTCACATTAAAGTTGTATTCTATTTGTACATTAATTTATTTCAGGGTACATCAAGGTGTTCAAGAGGATTTCATGTTCGAGGGGACTATGGTTAAAGGTATAACTTTGAAAGAGTGGTTGCGACGATATATAGTGGTACAGCATTTGATGCAGAAACCTATATAGTATCCAACTTCAATATCTCTAAAAGCAAACGCAATTGAATACTTTATATGGATAATAATTGATTTGTTCTAAATTATCTGTAAGAGTTTTTGGCAAATAAATACGATTTGTTTCTATTCTGTATTCGATGACCAGCAAAACCGCTACTATCCACATAATAATCATCTACCATTAAGATCCCCTAATTTTTATAAATCTCCGATATCGCTTCTCTTTTTTATGTGTCACCTATCTCTCCTTGACAATCATTTTTATGCAAACGCCATTTTGACATATTTGCTTTCTTTTCTTTTCTGTACGCTCTCTCGTTTACAGCCTTCCTACGATGAGCGGCTGAAAATGATTCGGATCTTCGGAAACATAATCCTTTATGGACCCAAAAAAGGACGGGACTTTGCTGGAGCTTTTGAAACGTTATTGGAGTATTTTAGAGATATTGAGCAAATGTCGTCGTCACCATTGCCCAAAACGCGATGCTGCGGTACCTAAAACCGGCCACTCAACTTGAGCCGCTTCCTGAAACCCTTATCTCGTCGCAGACTGGGAGTCAAAGATACTTCTTCCGGTCTCACTGCCAAGAAGAGCAACTTTCTACGCCCGTCACTCCCACGTGACCGTCGGGGAACGTAGCGGCGAGACCTACCTGCTGGACCTCGCGAAGAGGTCCTGTCAGCCTCGTGAAGAGCCCGCCAGAGCGAATCACCTCGGCGAACGTCTACAGATTTCGTAAAGATTCGTCCAGGTCCTTCGCTAAACATTCAAGTCCCATCAATCTCCGGAATGCCGAATATTGTGAAGGATCGTCAAGAATTGTCGATCATTGTCATGTCTCCAATTCCCTACTCGTTCAGCTAATCTAAGAAATTTGTTTCTAGCCCGTTTCTGAATAACTCGCCGGGTATTTTACACCTTAGAAAAGGATGCTCAAAGTTCCCTAAATGCGTAACGCGGAGATGCCTTCAATATTGTCTGGGCCTCATACCGCTAGTGCGTAAATGCCATAGAATAATACCCGTGTAGTGGGTATCTCAGATTAAGTAAAGGCCCCAGCTGGGCACTAAAATGGCTGCCATTATAAGGTGTGACGTGATTTTTCAATTCACGGTCACAAGGCGACTCCAGCTACCGATTCAGATAATGTTCACGTTCCATGGTTCGCGTCGCGTCACCATCCTGCTAAGAAACGCTCGCGGCTAGATTTGTGTAGTTACGTCAACGTTCTCGCAAACATATGCTGCCGTTAAGTGAGGTCGAGGTCCTGCCGTGGGGAGGAAGTCTCGACGCACCGAGTTGCCCGGCAGGCGACAGCACCCGACGGAGACGTCTCCACGGACCGGCAGAGGTCCAGGTGAAATACCGGCGTCCCGCTGGAGAATGGCAAAGGGCTGTAGAGTGGGCGGTGGAGTTTTGGATAGGGTTAAGGGCAGGGAAGGAACCCCCTGACCCTCGTTATAGTTAAGGTGCCGAGCTATCGCCCGATGCCCTGGGGAAGCGGCCTTGGGGGATTTCCAGTTATGTGATGTACCGATTCACTAAGGAACGTTCTTGATTTAGTTTAAAGGAACGACTCGAGGGAAAGAATTATTAGCGATCAGCTACGAAGATCTCGAACAATCACAATGATTAGTTCCCGAATTTGACTATTGTCAAGTTAGTCTGCCTTAGGACACTGACCAAGGTGCCTTGGACTGGCTCGCGCTCCCATGCTATCTTTTGAAATTTTTTCTAGCTGTGTTTCCTACGCAATATAGAGACTTCTCGCTTGTGTTATCGCGTTGCTCTCGTAAACTCCAGAAAATCGTATAGATTTTCTGTGTGTTTCGGAGGTGCAGTGCTGTGCTATGGTGTAGTGCCCACCTGAGTGTCCCTTGGATATAGTTTCCGGCCTCCACGGATTATCTGAACCAGCTCCAGTGAGAGTTTCCAATTCATTAATTGATGGAGGGATTTCGATCTGGTGGCTATCGATTCGCTCGATCGCGTTCTTGGTTACCTGTTCTCTGCTTCTGGCACTATTTACCTGACGCTTACTCCGACCCTCTCTACTTCAACCCAGCAGCCTGAGAGGCCGTACATTTTCGTTACCGTCTGTTCCCGTTCATGCATCCAGTTGCGTTTGCTGATTTTACGCGCCCCCAAAAACCGATAGCATCCGTTAAGCTACCGTCTTCCTGATGGGTTCCGTTAGAGTTTTCGTTTGGTGGAGTAGAGGCTGTTCTACCTCAGCTCCCAGGTCATACCGGCTCGTCAGTTCCCGGTGAAAAAAGAATTGGCTGGCACCCACCTGGCATGTCGATGCCTGAACGAAGGTGAACGATCGAAGGGGCGTAGGTTAGCTTTAGGATTCTTCGATACTGATGTCGAATTCAGAAAATACGTCATATATGGCGTCGAACGTGGGGCCGATCGCCCCTCGTGGTGATCTCGTTACACGATTTTCTAATATTGCGGGATCTCGAACGCGCTGCCGCTCGCCAGGGACAAATCTTGACTCGACATCCGCCATTGCGACCAGAGGCATCTCTCTGTCCGGGATTCGCGTACTCGTTAGCGATCCGGAACCCGTCAGTACCGCGAAAATTTTCTCGACGCACCGACCTACGGGCCGTGCACGATCACGACGTCGCAAGTGACGATCAGTTCTCGCTCACAGAGAGCGACTCGGATCCGGAGCTACTAGAGGCAGTGCTACCGTCGTGTCCAGGTCGCTCAACTGCTATCGGAGGTGGACCACGAGGCCTTTTTATTTCCCGACCGACTCTGAAAAAGGAGCCAGCTCCAGCTCTCTCACGGACCACACCTGCTCGATGGCATACTCCCGTCGAAACACTGCTGAAACACTAGCACCTTCTGCAACCAGAAGGTGCTTGCCTTCAACCGAATTCAGCCCCGCGAAGATAAAACCTTCCTTCTCGACAAGCTCTTGTGTACTGAAGCCTCGTCGACATGCTACCGGTCGTAGGAACAGACTGAGACCGCGATCGGCAAGAAATACGGATCCCTATACGTCAAAACAGGGAGCAGGCTCCCCATGTGCGGACGTGATAATTAACGCAACCCCGGATTCGGGCGTTATCGCATTTTACGTCGAAGTAAATATTTACGGTCGACCCAACAAAGCTTTCGTGGACTCTGGTGTTAGCAGTACCTTCATAGGTCCCGACTTAATAGAATATCTAAGCGATCTCGACATACCAAACGTGCAGATGCCGCCACGCCATGTAGTGATCGCGAACAGTCAGGTAGAGATCGTGAAAACGGCCTTCGAGTTCCCGGCAATCTTGAACAGTCGTCAGACCGATGCTCTCATCTACTACCTACCTTCGCTCTCGGAAGGTCTGATCCTTTGATCTACATACCGCGAGAATGGTAGTCGACTTCTTCGCGGAGTCATGATACTTTCGTGATGCCCCCGAAGGCATTACTCAATCACTCCCGAGGAAGTCGTGTAGCGCATCTCTATGTGTTGCGGCCTCCGCAACCCCGATATCGACGAGGCAAAACGCTTGAGCGAATTCCACGAAGCTCACGTACCGAAAGTTTCCGTCGAGTCGGCGGTCGCATTGTAACCGTCCTAGGTCTTGGGAACTTGTCCTGGCGCTCTATTCGATTCTGTAAGTTCCGGAGAAGTTATAGCCCGACGCAGCTTCCTTGTTGCGACGGTCCCTCTTGCTCCTACCCCGTTTAACCCTGCTTGAAGTCGCCCCCAGGTCATTTACCTTGTAGTCTCGTGGTTGCCACGAAAATTCATAGCTTCTCGGCGCCTTCGTGGGGTTTCACAATTTACCTTTACGGTCGCCAGACGATGCTCTTAATGACCCTATCGGCAGGTCAATGCTTTATGCCTAGGCCCTTACCTCTTGGATTGACCTTTGGAGTACCCCAATTCCACCTGATGATGCAACGAAGCCCCTTGATGCTTGTGATTCCCAATTATTGCCGATGTACACGTTCTGTATTCTACAGAGTGCGTTTTCTCGGACAGAAAACCAAAATTGACATCCAAGGTTGAATAAAGGTGAACTATTTCTTTATCGTAATTCATTAATTTACTTTATTCTTTCGCTTTTACTATTGTACACTTTATTGGTTGGAATAATACTGAGTTCCTACTGGAGTTAGCGTTCCTTATATACTAGTCTCCCCCCACCCGGGGGTTTACAAGACTATTGAACTATTGAACTATTAATAATATCACAGAAAGTTATTAACGAAAGTTGTTCGCCTTGATGGGTTCGTCAATCGGAATTGGGTTCGGGTGACCTTGTTATGACCTTGCAGCTTCCCCTTTAAGTGGGCGTGTCTTGAAGGACGAAGTATGCCCTTCTGGGATCATTCGATTAATTTCTCTCCTGGTTAACCGTTATGCCCTCCAAGGTTATCCCGGTATCGCCCTTGGTTCAGGCTGTTGAAAGGTCCGGTTTTTGTGGGCCACATCCGATGACCCTTCCTGGAGGGTTGGTCGCACGAAGGTGCTATCCATTTCCATTTGTTGGTCTTCCCCAAGGTCGGTGATGAATGGAGTTTTGGACTTCCCACCCTATTGCTTCTACTTGCGCAATAGTCCCCCGGTGCTGTCCTTGGGTGTCCTACAGCTCGGTTTACTGATGCGAGGGTGCCTTCCATTTCCATTTGCTGACTTTCACCAAGGTTGACCATGGGTGAAGTTTTGGCTCTCCCACCCCATTGCTTCTATTGGCGTAATGGTTCCCTGGTGCTGTCTTTGGCGTTCTATCACGAGAATTGGCGCGGTTTTCCCCTCTTCTTTTTTTGGCATGTTTTGTGTTGGAGGTTTGTCGGAGTCCCCCCCCCCCCCCGGGCTTCGTATATTTTCCTATTGCTGGGAGAAGGACGGCCACAACCTCACTCGTCGCTCATAGGATCAACGTAGGAGACAATCCGCCGACCAAGCAGAGGCCATATAGATGCTTACCCCATCCCGAACATGATGGCCATTCGCGACGAGCTACAGCAGGCTAGATACATCTCGACTGTCGACTTGGGTCAAGCATATTGGTAGGTCCCTATGAACCTAGGATCTCGCAAAGTTACCGCCTTCGTGGTACTAGGTAGAGGCCTGCTCCAATTCAAACGGATGCCCGACAGTAGGGCGCCAAAACAAATGCTCCCGCAACGTTCCAGTGTATGCTAGATCGTCTTATCGGTGCGGAGATGCTTCCGCATATTTTCTTTTACTTGGACGACGTTACCATCGCAATTTATCGACGATCACGAAAGAGGTATCGCTTACGCGAGCCACGCCCTGACCGTTATTAGGACCCGATTTTCCGGAGGATTCGGTTCGTACTTGCTTTACGCGAGAGTGTTATCCCGATTTCCTCTTCCTATATCTCTTATGACAGGGTTTGCCGGATCGTTCCGTAATCAAGAAGTTTTGAGATCGTGTTGATGCGGAACGGCACTTAAGGTGCCTGAAGATGAATTCGGAGAATGATTGAATATCTGGCCACGATATTAGACCGCCGCGTCCAATCCAATGATTTCAAAATTTTTCGACGAGTTGCCTTCGTGCAATCAATGAATAATGTGCTGGACATCCATCATGTTGATACCACATGGTTTGTCGTGTAAGTAAAGGTAACTCTTCTAGCAAAAGATCCAATGCATTCTTAATAAAATTACCGTAGATGTTGCCATTCAAAATTTCCATTGATAAAATAAGGACCAATAATTTTAGCACCTATGATACCGCACCATACATTCAGAGAACATTGTCTCTAGTATTCAACCTGCCGCAGCCAATGTGGATTTTCCGTTGTCCATAAATGTATGTTATGCAAATTAATGTTCCCGTGATTTGTGAATATTGCCTCATCAGTAAATAAAACGGTATTAAGAAATAACTCATTGTTTTCGATCTGACGTTGAACCCACCGACAAATCTCTATGCGATTCATGAAGTCGTTCCTATGCAATTCTTGGTGAAGACTCACATGGTACGGGTGAAATTTGTGACGGTGCAAAATGCGAAGTACGCTCCTCCTACTAATGCCAGATTCACTTTCAATTTATCGCGAACTAATGTGAGGATTTCTTGTCACACTTGCGAGCATACCGATTTCCATTTCTTCATTCGTTACTCGTTTCTATTTTTAATAGTGGCGTACACTATTACGGACACTTAAACTACCAGTTTGCTTAAGTTTATCACACACATTTTTAAATGTTCGACGCGTTTCGATCGTTAAGCATACAAACGTTTGATCGTTCAGCATACAAGTTTTTCGCCCTTACTCGCCTATAAATAAGAAGCATATCGACTTGCTCTTCAAACGGATATATTGTACCTGATTGACCGATTTATCGATACAAATCATATCATGTTTATCTTATCCTGCAAACGTATTAAAGTGTGCTTGAAGCAGTGTTTATTTTCAGTAAAGTAAACCGTAATGTAGCTCTACCAAGCTTCTCTATCATGATACAGAAATAAAAACATACAGATCCATTAAAAAAAAATGGAGGTGACCTTCAAATGTCCAAAGTACCTTTACCTGCAAAAAAACTATTATCGCTATCGGATTGCCCCCTTCGTACTGTGCAATTTTATTTCAGAAAATATTTCTGTGAACCTTATAGTTTCGAAGATATCTAAGGTGTTAATAGTTATTTCCCCACCCTGTATACTAAATGCGAGTCCCTATTGCACGAAAAAGTGAAAGCTGGATTTATGTCGCACGTGTGTTTCTAAGAAAAACGGCAGCTTCTTTTATTGAAGCGTGATAGATTTATGTGATTCCTTTTGTGAATCCGGAAAGGTTTCTATAGAATTAAGAGACTTATGTTTCCTATTCACTTGGGTTATATTAAACTGTATAATAAAGGGAAGGTTGGATTGAGAATGTATGTACATACGTGTGCTTCTGAGAAAAACAGCAGCTGCTCCTGTTGAGGCTTGACATATTTATGTTTCCTGCGCAGCTGTCCCTCTTGACAGAATTATGTTTCCTGCATAGCTGTGCCTCTTGACAGATTTGAAGATTTTGAAAATTGATTAACCATATATAATAATCATGAAGAATTGATTACATAACAATAATACTGACTAATTAGGAGTGATTGGGCTACAGAGGTAACATGATTTATATTTATTTATATATGTAAGGCATGACTTAGGGTTGACTGGAAAAACGAAGGCACTTGATTGAGTTAGAAACGTGACTATAAAATATTTATTGAAGAACAAAGGAATAGTTTTCTTAAGCTCGAGCGCGGAGATGTTGCCTCGAGTAACGCCGGCAGCGACTGGGGACTCAGTCGGACCCCTTTCGCTCGTAGGCCCGATCGCAGTGCGCGCGGCACCAGTGGGCCTCGTAGCAACTAAATTTTAGCGCACAGTGTTCTACATATACGTGTATACAGGGTTATCCACGGCAAACGCACCAGCTGAAGTTGGCTGCGGATAAACGATTTCGTTCAACCAGGCAGTCTGAACTCGTAGAAAAAATTAAATAATGTAAAGCTCATGATGCCCGATTCACATAAAGGCATTAGCTGACATTTCACGAAATCATAGTTGTACCAGGTGTATTATAAAACCATACCTGCAGTAAATTTTCGAATATACCTACAGATAGATTACTATAACTCGGTAGCACGAGTCAAAACATAATATAAAAAGAATATTATCGTAACAATGACATTTTATTTAGTAGTGAAAATGCAAAACACAATTCAATGAAATGGATGTCAATCATTAGCATATTGGCATCAACGATTTCAGGATTTCACAATCTTGAAAGAACAATAGGTGAATAATTAGGCTCACTTTCTCCAGTTTCAATTAGTATCAAGAAATAATTTATTTTGATTGACGTGTCTCTGCGTGTATAGTGGAGGACAGTTGGTGAACCAGGGTCACATGCTGCACCTTTGAAGTATCTAGAAGAGTGGGGAGGATAGTTAGGATGATGACGTAAGCTGAGAGATGTTAGAAATGCATTTCAGGGACAGCAGGACTCACCAGGAATTGTTCAGAAAAGGATACTGAGGCTATCAGCTGGAATGTCAGGATAATTCCAGAATCACGGGATTTTCAATCTCAGATGGGCGACTTGGAATGTTCAGTTCGGTTGGCAGTTCTCTGCAAATATAGTGGTGGACCAGGGTCACATCCTGCATATTTGATGTATCTGGAAGGATAGGAAGGTTGTTTAGGATGTTTACGTAAGTTAAGGGAAGTTGAAAATGCATTTCAGTGACAGCAGGACTCAACAAGAACTGTTCAGGAAAGAATAGTGCGTCCCTCAGCTGGATTATCAGGATAATTCAAGTTTCTTGGGGTTTAACTTTAAAATGTAGCACAGGAGTCGTCTCGAGAAACTATGCATATGACAACCAGTTGGAGCACAGGAGTTGTGTAGAAGAACTATCAATGCGAACTTCTGTTGAAGTGCAGGAGCTGTCTGGAGTAATCGTCAATTCGAAGTCCAGTTGGAGTACAGAAATTGTCTTGTAAAACCATCAATGGAAACTTCAGTTGGATCACATGTGTTTTCTGGAAGAACTACCAATAGGAAGTCTAGTTAGGGCACAGGTTTTGTCTTTAGGAACTGCTAATTGGAAGTTCAGTTGGAGCACAGGAATTGTCTTGTAGATCCGTCAATGAGAACTTCAGTTAGATCACACGTGTTGTCTGGAGGAACCGTTAATAGGAAATCCAGTTGGAGCATAAAAGTTCTTGTAGAATCGTCAAATGAAGTTTCATGAAGCATAATCGGTTGTTGTGTCTGTTATCCTGGGAGATGTCATTTTCAGAGTCGAGATTTACTGCAGGAGATACTCAAAGTGATCACCCGCTACTTCGTGACTTCATATAATACAAGAAGCTGCATTCTTTCTTCTTCCGTGAATCTCATTGTTCACATCGCACAATTCACTCAATGAGATAAGAAACAAATAAACACTAATAAACACGAATAAACTGAACAAGACAATAATAAGAAAGAATACAAGACGCTTTAGTTAGCTTTTCACTGCACGGCATACTGCACTACACTGATTTATTATTAACGCTATGCCTGGACGAAAATCTCGTTTCCATAGTTACAGAAAGAATTTACCATGACAAGACGAGCCATGGTTTACAATGTAACAATGGGTATGTTATTTTATTCCATTTTAATTTCGGAAAGTGGGCAATGAGTAGAGGTTTCCCGAGTACCCTCCCGCAAGATATTGGACAGAGCGTGAGAGAGGGGGGAGGGAGGGTGGAGAGATTGAACTGTAACAATACGGAAAATTGGAAAATGTACTGAAACGGAAATGCAGCGACACATACCCCTTTTTTTCGTTTGTAGAATGCCCAAAATGCTTACGTACATATATAGGTTTAGTATATTCAGGTATGCAGTTCTACCCTTGCCTTAAAATATTTATATATCATTTACTTCCAGTTCAAGTTATTGTAACAAAAATGTTACTGCAGACTCCTCCTGTAGTCCTGAGGCCTGTTGACAGCGGTGGAGCTCTCTCCCTCCCAGATCGTGGACTCACCCGAACGGAGATTTGACAGACCTAGGCGCCGCATTATTGCCTAGTCCTGCAGCGCCGTACCAGCCAGACACGAGGCCCGAGAGGCCCGCTAGTGCCGTGCCACGCCGAGGCACCAGAGCCCTGCCATGCCCGATCAGCGAACCAATGCAGAAGCGCGTAGCTCTCTCAAGCCAGCGGCCAGCCAATCAGTGAGGCCCCTGGAGCAGCTCAGCAGAAGTTTAGAGGTCCCAACTCCCGAGGGACTTCACTTTGAGCCAGGCAGTAAATTCGAAAGGGTGTGCGAGCGAGAGAGTTTTGTGAATGAGATTGCGGTGTGTGTTTCCTATATTGGATACATTTTGTAGTGAGTGCAGTTTGAGTGAGTGGTGGTGAGTGGTGGCCAGCCAGCAGGATTCTGGAATGCATCAATGGATGAAAACGGATGTGAGGGATGAAGCGTAAGATTTGGTACGAGCAGAGGGCAGAGCGAGTTGGACCACCGAACTTGGCAGATGTGTACATACATAGATTGTAGCTTTTGGTGTCCCTTTCAAAATAAACCATTCCACGCTTATTAAGATTCTTATTTGCCCACTCATCCCAAGAACAGTTTTAATAATCGTAGCTTAACATCTTTACTGCTACATATATTCTTTTTTTATATCTTACCCCCGTGTGCCCTCCTTTTATCGACCCTCCCCCTGTTCGTTTTGCTGTTTTTACGAAGGTCCCACCATCCCGGCCCTATCGGACCGGACTTAGGTCACAATATACAGGGTGTCCCACGGAATGTTGCAGTAAATGACTATTATTTTTGAAAGCATGCATGGAATGGAATGAATAATACTACATCTTTTAGAGGAAATTCCGCACTTTTATTCACATATAAATTGATTATGAAAAAAATGTTTGAATAACATATTAGGTCATTTTTCAAAAAGTGTCAAAAAATAAGAATTTCTAATGGTAAATATTTTCAAAATGAGTACCGTTAGAATTTTCGGCATAGGGAATGGATTGGTCTCCCTATTCGCCAGATTTGAACCCCTGCAATTTTTTCTTGTGGGGTTACATCAAGGATCACTGCTATGCCCAAAACCCCAAATCAAAGGTAGAACTAATTTCAGTAATAAAAAAAGTGGTCAATGGTATTAAAACAGATATCTTAGAACGTATGTTTTACAATTTCCGCAAAAGAATTGACTATTGTTCAAATTCTAACGGTGCTCATTTTAAAGATATTTACCATTAGAAATCAGAGCGTGCCACGTTACTTTAAGGGGAATACCATGGGTCCACGTCGAAGGGCCGTAGTGTCGGGGCCAGGAAGGAGGTCCAGCTGCTGGTAGCGGTAGTGCGGATCGAGTTGTGAAGCAAATAGGCGTAATGGCCAGCGCCGATGAGGCCGCCGACCGTCCGCTCCCCGCTGCCCACCAGCCGAGCACCTCACTGTCCAGACTTGCTATCCAGACGGCAAAGGACAGCGGGAGGAGGGGTATTTTTGATTGGAACCCCTGCTAGACGGTGAGGAGCGAGAAAGATGGAATTCCCAGGGAACGGGAATTCCTTCGGCGAAATTCGGCGAAACGGTGACAAATGACTTCGGTAATCTTCGGATTAACCGAAGACAATCTCTTTTCGATATTCGGTGACGGCACACGTGCGATCGAGAGTAAATTTTTGGATTAATTATGTGGATAACGGCTTGGCTTTCTTTTTGGATATCTTTGGTGACTTGACACGGCTACGTATTTGGAACTCGATATTGGATCTTTTTTTTATTGTGTGGGGATAAGGGAACGGGTAACTCTGCCGTGTGTGAGGTGCATCCAAAGACGGAAGCGACGCCAGGGAGTGGCACCAGCCGCGGGATCGCCCTCGCCCCGAATCGGCCCACAGAACTTTTTTTTATTTAGAGGATCTCGGAGTTTTGTGGATATTCGTAGCCGACGTATTGGTGAGTACCGCTGAGTGCGACTCCCTTTTTATAGCATACCCTCCTTGTCAGAGCAGAGACGAAGTCTATTGCGTGCACCGCGCTGGAGGGGAGATGGGGATCCAGGCGTACAGGATGCCAAACAGCCCAGATCTCCGGAAGGATACGAGTTCGCACCACCCGAGCTTGTTAGGATCGCGGGTCGCATCGCGGAGGGTTCGCGGACTGTTATGAGAGCAAGCTAGGGACGGTTGGAGCGGTTGACCCCGCGACTTTGAGGAGGTCGCGACCACCGTTGGGCATCATTGTACGCGTCGGGATGATCTGTACCGACTCCGTTTAAATAATAAACGGATAGTACCACTCCAACAGGCGGTATCATTGGCGTAAGCCCGAACCATTCCATTCTCGTCGATCCTATGTTTCTCTCTACCATTTTCAGCTGGCTAAGGCTGAGCAGCCGGGAAGTCGCGAGGAAGCGGTCGTGGTGAGGAACAGCGGTGCAGGGGGAGACCTGTACCTGGCGCCTAACAATCGGGTCTGTCTTTTTTAAGGATTTCAGCGCGTTGGGAATGGCCAAGGATAATTTGTAGGCTACGCCGGGACACGGCATACATAAAAAAATATATATATATATATATAAAGGATAAAATTATCGCATGTATTATATTAAGTAATAGAAATAATAAAATAAGAGTTTCTTTGGCTAGAAGTGAGATTATGCTATATTTTGACCTTGAAAATATGGCTACTGCCGTAATCCTAGGTTAGGTTAACAATTGAATATAGAATCTTTGGTTAGTTGACAAGGAATATTTGATAATACAATCTTTGGTTAGTTAATATAGTAAATTATAATTATTCTAATTGAACCTTCGAAAGTGAACTCTCTGATGGTTACGAAGAAGGCTGCAGCCGTAACATGATGTGACAATTAGCGAATTCTGGGCGTTTATTGCACTAATCAAAAATATGGAGACAATGCCATTGGCAAACGTACAAGAATACTGGTTCAGAAACAATATTAATACGAATTACGAATAAATCCCGTAAAAAGGATCTTACGGGGCGGTGTTGAAGTTATTGTAAAAAAAGCCCAATCTCATTGTCAATTATATCAAATATATGAGCGGTGTTGATCGGGCTGACCAATTGGCCTCGACATACTGTTTGTTGAGAAAATGCATAAAATGGTAGCGAAAGCTACTTTTTGGGGTTTAGAGATCTACTCTATCATTTCATATATTCTCTATAAAACAGCAAATAAGCAGAGAAACGAACGGCCGCTTAGTCACCTGCAATACTTGAAAACTTTGGTTGACCAATTATGAGGAGATTTGCGGCAAAAACGACATAGCACAGCTTCTACTTCGCAGAACAGTGTTACGATCCTGCACAACTTTATGACTTTAGTGAGAAGCTCCGCCCCACATCACGTATCGCTCCTTTTTGCTCTTGGTCATGCGTAACAATAAAGTGAATACTCTCTAGCTGTGTCCAAGACCGATATTCCCTCGGGTTGGTCGGAACACATAATGCACTAGTAGTCACTTGAACTTTTTGGATTCGCATCGCGTTGGACTGATACTAAAGTATCTGAGGAGAGGATATGGTGATGATGAAAGAGATTTATGGATTTCGGATATCAGATATCGAAGGTAAGCGTCTCCACGAGCAGTTACTTTGATGTATGTATTGTGATGTAATTATCTGAAATGGGTTGTTCGTAGCAAGACAACCCGACTGCGACCCAAATATGAGAGACAATATTCTAAAGTTTTCCCTGGAATGGAAATCAAGAAAACTGGAATTTTACGAATGCCACATAACGTCACGTTAAGCGGCATTCAAACTCAGCCATCACGAATTCGTCCACGTAGCGATTCTGAGTGAGCCAGAACGTTTCGTTGGTTTTCATTTGGCCAAACGTCACTTTCAGCGGTATTCAAACTCATCCACCGCGAATTCGTCCACGTAGCGGTTCTGAGTGAGCCAGAACGTTTCGCTCATTCTGGTTTGGTCAAACGTCACTTTCGGCGGTATTCAAACTCATCCACCTCGAATTCGTCCACGTAGCGATTCTGAGTGAGCCATAATGTTTAGTTCGTTCTCGTTTGGTCAACACTCTCGGATAGCGATTTTCAAACTCATCCACCGCGAATTCGTCCACGTAACGATTCTGAGGGAGCCAGAACGTTTCGTTCGTTCTGGTTTGGTCAAGCGTCACTTTCAGCAGTATTCAAACTCATCCACCGTGGGATCGTCCACGTAGCGATTTTGAGTGAGCTAGAACGTTTCGTTCGTTCTCGGCTGGACAAACGTCACTTTCAGTGGTATTCAAACTCTTTCACCGTGAGTTCGTCCACGTAGCGATTCTGAGTTAGACAGAACGTTTAGTTCGTTCTCGTTTGGTCAACACTCTCGGATAGCGATTTTCAAACTCATCCACCGCGAATTCGTCCACGTAGCGGTTCTGAGTGAGCCAGAACGTTTAGTTCGTTCTCGTTTGGTTAACACTCTCGGATAGCGATTTTCAAACTCATCCACCGCGAATTCGTCCACGTAGCGATTCTGAGTTAGCCAGAACGTTTCGCTCGTTCTGGTTTGGTCAAACGTCACTTTCAGCGGTATTCAAACTCATCCACCTCGAATTCGTCCACGTAGCGATTCTGAGTGAGCCATAATGTTTAGTTCGTTCTCGTTTGGTCAACACTCTCGGATAGCGATTTTCAAACTCATCCACCGCGAATTCGTCCACGTAACGATTCTGAG
>JARQTG010000312.1:20578-51611 GCA_030142615.1 Syrista parreyssii
TAATACTCAAGATAATTTCTTACCTGGTTTGATGTATAACAGCACACATTTATGTCATACTACAAGGTCACATAGTACTACGTATAGAAAATTCACGTTCTTGAAAGCAAAGACTTTTACACTAATCTTTTCTTATAGTACACCATTAACTGTCACATTTGTATAGCATCCTGCATCATTAAAACCATAAATATTGGGTTTCTTCTTCCACTCGTTCAGATGCTACCTTCAACATTATTTCGAATATTCCCAACCAGGAAAGATAATTATGAGTTCGATTTCTAATAGACCACACTGTATATACTGTATCACTGAAAGACGTCAAACTATATTTTCCTATATGCGAGTGCCTTCGAGAAAGATAGGTCCAGCGCCATCCGTCGTGTGAAAAATTAAATGAATGTGCGAAGACGACGACGACGACGACGGAACTGAAATAAAATCATCTCGCTCGCCATCTTAATACACCCTGATCTCGTACACTAATCGTATTGATCTTGGTGGCAATCGATTCAGAACCCTTGATTCTCAGTGCAGGTGCTATATTTATAATCTGAGCTTGCACGGGCCATAATTGAGCGTTTCAGCTAGCGGCCAAAGGTATACCATCCGTATTCCATAGGAGACATATATCATAATTTTCTGGAATTATTTCTTGTTTGAATAACTTATACTGTGAGCCGCAAGTACATTGAGAGAAAAGTATATAGTTGATTTAACGATTTTACATTATAAAAGAAGTATAGGAAGGGTTATAATATTTTATGTTTGAAGCGATGATAATATATTTAAATACACGATAGTAACAAAGTTATTTAAAACAGAACTTTCAAATGTATATACAACGAGGTAGTATATACAAAACTATTATATTTATGATTATTACTACTATAATTATTTACGAGGGCGCCATACTATGCAAATATTGTTTGCGATAGTCTCAATTTATGGTTTATGCAACCTTTTTTTCATTTTTTGGAATAACCATAAAATATAGACGTCACTGCAGGGAATTATATTTTATAGTAAGATTATCGTCAGACTAACTGTATTTTTTTTAGGACAAGAATATTTTTCTCTCAGTGAAATATCACAAATGTAGTTTTCATCCTTATTAATGGAGATTCTATGTTCATCCATAAGAATATGGAAATTTCGAATTTCGAAAACGTGTTTCAGTAAACAACGTAAATTATATTCAATGAACAACCCATTAATTTGTTCACTCTCACACACGTCATATATTGCAATAGATGAATTAGTTGACCATTCACCGAAATACGATGTACATTTTTCACAAAATCTGTGCTTCTTGATTATTTCGCATTTCGGGATTAATTGTTTCAAAAGTTTATGTAAATGATACTTCGTAGTCGGAAAACTATTTGGTTGAGGTAACAGCAAACTCAAGAGTATCAACAAATTTTCTGGACATTTCTTTAGGATTCCGTTCTTGAAAAAAAAGGCCAAAACATGATGAACGCCCTCACCAACTGTTAACGCTCCATTTTCATACATTTTTTGCGTAATCCAATGTAGATCATTATGAATAGGTTCACGATCAGAATCATCATCAGGGTCATTATTTTCAGTGCCAAAATCTTCTGAATCCTAATTATCATTATCATCAGCTACGTCGTCATCAATTTAACCATTTTTTAACTACGTCGTAGAGCAATTGCGGTTTAGTATAAATGTATTTAATCTGCTATCTAGGAAGTCGAATGAAGAAAACTTGCAAAAATAAAAGAAGCCAAGGAAATAATGACTGAATCAAAGAAAAAAGAATCGAGACATAAGGCACAAAAAATAATTGATGAATCAAGTGGAGAGACAAATGAAACAACATTAACACAAATGAAAGCACAATTAATTAATTTAGAAAAAGAGCGTGATGATCTAGACAAGCGGGCTGCTGACTGTGCCGAAAACATTACAAATCTCAATAAGAAATCGAATTATGAGCTAGAGGAATTTAATGAAATGGAAGGGGTAGAAGAAAGTGGAAATATCGTAGACAGAAATATAGAGTCATTGAAAAATAGAAAGCATGATATTGAAGAAGAAAAAATGAAAGCGAAGAAACGTAAGGCATAAAGATTATAGTAAAAAACTTTAAAACTCTATGACAAAGTATTGCTTCAGAGATTCTAAAATAATTAAGATTATAATTTGAAAAGGAAATTTAATATTTTTAAATATGGCTACATGCAACGCGTCGGAGTATTTTATTTACTTTTACAATAATCTAAACATTTTTCCATTTAGCTAACTAACGAATCCTGTTTATACGAGACCTCATCAAGCAAAATCCGTCGCGAATCTGATATAATTCCGTGAAAACCTTATTTAAATGAAACAGTGAAAAAAGTATACTTTACTTATAATTGCGATACATTAATTAATTACTTGCTTCTATATTTTAGTTATACATTCTACAGCTTGAAAAAATAAAAGAAGCTTTAGCCAAGGCGCAGAACCTGATAAATAATTTTCTAAACGAGGAAATAGGACATATTGATAATACAGTTATGGATATTATTTTCCCATCTACATTAATTGATGAAGTGCGGCTTTCCGACAATAATGAACAAATTCAATATGATAAAGATAATTCAGATCTTGTTACACCCTCCCGTACCATGTCAGCTAGCGAAATATGTGACAGCGATAACGAAGACGATAATATGTTATGGACATTAAAGTAAAAACAAGCGGAAGAAGGAAAAGTAAGACATATGATACGGTCGATCATTCAAGATTAAAATGTGAGGTCTAGCAAATTCTTTTGCTCTAAAAGTAATATGATGATGGCCGTTTCAAAACACATTTTATTTGGGGACAAACAATGTGTGAAATTTTTTTTTACCCTATAATTTATTTTCCTCGTCTGTTAATCACAGACTGTCGAAATCTTGCCCGGAACATCAGTATATGCCGCGAAACTTGATTTGGATTCAGCAAGAAGAACTGCTAAAAACCAAAATCAGTTAGCACGAATGCTTTTGCTCGCAATTTTTAATAAGAAGGCACTTGCACAATGCAGTTTAGCGGGGCAGAAGGCAAAAGGACGAGGAAAGTCAATCGGTGAACCACGACCAGGACTAAATCAAAATGCTAAACTGTTTTTGCTTGGTAAATAAAATCAAATGCAATTACTTTTTTTTAATTTTAAACAATTTAAATTCACTTTGTATTTCTTAATAATTAATATGTAAAAGTAAAAATGTTTGGTCTGGCAGTGGTACAGGATACGTGTAAACTAGGTCTCGCAAGTCTAATTTGAATGTAAATTTTTACATTTTCGAATCTGCCATGGAAAGATGGTCTCGACGAAAGGAGTTGCCCGGCAGAGAAGAGCATCCGACGGAACATCTTTACGGACCGGCAGAAGTGCGGGTGCAATACTGGCACCGTACCTGGCGGTGGGCTGGAGAGCGGGTGGCGATAAGGTTTTGATAAGGTTAAGGGCAGCGAATAAACCCCCTGACCCGAGTTATGGATGTTGGGTCCTGCTTTCGCTGTATGCCCAGGGAAAGCGGCAGTGGAGGATGTTCCAAATAATTATGTTATCGCTTTGTTAAAAAGGCGCTCTCGATATAGCTTAAAGGGATGACTCAAGGGAGAGAACAATATCGGTTGAAGGGATCTGAATCAATCAGAATAATTTACTCTCGAAATTTGCTATTATCAATGTAGTCTGTCTCAGGACACCGGTGAGATGCCTCAGATTGGCTTGCGCACCCATGCTATGTGTTAATAATTTTTCTGGCTGTGTTGCCTATATGGTACGGAAAATTCTTGGTTATGTAGTTCTCGTATTCGCTCTCGCAAAGTTAAGAAAATCCTACGGATTTTCCGTGAGTGTTCCCAAGGTTCAGTGTTGTGCTGTGCCGCTCCCCCCCCCCCCCCTTTCGCGTGCCCTATACATACAGTTCTCGATCTTTACAGATTAGTTGAACTAGTTTCGGTGAGGGCTGTAATTTTTAAGGAGCAACAATTGCGACTCAGTTCCCTGACAATATAGTAATGCAGGATGATAATACGATACTACAAATACGAACAATGGCATTTCGTAATTCATGTGATGAAAATCTAGCAGTAAAGGGAAAAGTGTGGAATATTAAAAAACCACTTTTTGATTACCTTACGAATTCAAATTGGTTTGGAATGATGGAAGTTCAGAATAAATAATCCTGTAGAAATATAACCCGTTCTGTGAATCATATGAAATCCAAACTTATGAAGATAAGGTTATCATTTAACTCAGAAGGAAAGGAAAAAGTTTTCGTTGTGCCTCTTTTACATAATTAACAGGGATACTCGATTATTATTATATTTATGTACGTCTAATATGATTATGAAGAAAATGTGTGTAATAAAACTTAACGAAATAACACCAATATATTATTATGAAACATTTTGTTTTCGAATGCAAGATAAAATATTGAAGCAAACTAAAAGTTTTCCACATTCAATATTTCACGTGTTAGTCGCTATTTAAGTAAATTACAGACATAGTAAAAAATATTAAATTGTAGTATATATTACAGCATTAACTGAATTCGAACATTGTACGTTAGGAAAAGACGCGTTTCTTATTGTTAGAAGGGAAAAATCTGTTGGCTAGTAGAGAGGGGATTGGGAACAAAGAGTCGAGTAAGCGTAACTGCTTAGTAACACTGACGAGACCGAGCGAGTCGTTCTAGAAAGTACCGTGAGCAAAAACTAAGGGTAGTAATGCAATAGAGCTAACACGTGCATTAGTTTAGTTTTACATTTATATTATGATGTGCTATTGTGAGTTATTTTTTGCATTTGCATTTGTTAGTGATCGTGAAAATTCTGGCATATAATAAGGGACGACAAAGATTCACAATTGTAAGTTACAACGTGGAAAAGAATGAGAAAAATTTAGATTTCAACAATATACAATATTGTTAAACGCTGAAGGACCCAATAAAAGTTGTCTCTAGAATGTTTAACAGTATAGAAAATAATCATCGGAATCATTGCATCATACACGTAAGTAAAAAAACCTATAAATATTTGAATGATAAATATTTGACGTCTTTCACGGCTTCTATGATAATAATATCTTGATTATAAGTCTTAAAAATAAGATTTTAGTTTTAGATATTTACAATGAACCTATAAGCTTTGGAAAACTGTATTGTATTGCATAATAAGAATGTGATCTTTAAAAGCACATTCATACCTATTGATGGAAAAGAAATTACATTAAATTACTTGAAATAGTGTTTTTATAAACAATTTTTTGTTAGCACAAATGACATTGAACACAGTCATCCTTTCCAATTAGTTCAATTCATAGAAAAAGAAAATGACAATGAACTACTCTCTGTTAACTGTGTACTTTTGTCATGGATAGATTTTAATGTGAAAAGTGACAAATGTACGATAAAATTTCCATGACCCCCCTATACAGAATGAACATTTAATCTATTAAATACTCTTATTTAAAAACAATTGAAGCCTTTGGACAATTGGCTAATGTATGAAGTTATTTTAAGAGGCGGAGCCAGTAAGTGCATGATTATTTGACACATTAACAGGTTCTTTGATATGACAAAATAATAACATGTATCATATATCTTTTTTTCCAGTAATATATAAGAAAGCCATGAAAAGGTTTGAATATTTAAAGACAAATGATTTGCATACACAATGGAATTTGATGTTAATTCACAAGATAAGGCTGGCTCAATTGTAAACGCCTTAATGAAAAAGCACATAAGCAAAACAGTGAATCACTGCAATCCATTTTGGAAGTTACCAGTATCGATAAAGGTAAAACTATTACTTTAGTTAAATGTGAATACTGAAACATAATTTTACTTTTAATACTTATATTTTGCTATGTATAAAGATGGACCAACTCAAGTAAACTTAATAATCAATTCTTATTTAAATTTTCCAATTTGATTTATGTTATAAGTACCTACAGAAAATTAATAACATTTGCTTAATATCTATCTATGTTTATTTCAGATAAACAAAATAATAACATTCCTACAAGTGGTGTAAGAAGATCTTATGATAAGGTTAATTACAACAAAGGTGCATCAAATAGTTTAAAATATTACATCAAATCATTTTATATTCATATGACAGAGTAATATATTTTAGTTTTTCTTTTATTGTAGATGTACAACTTATTTTAAGTACCATAAAAGGTCTGCAAGTAGATGTGTATCGCAATACGGAGGCAATAAATAATTTTAAATCTATGTTGGAAATGTCTAATATATTAAACGACGCAATTGGAGGTAGTGTTCGTGGATTTGAAGAACAACATAAACTTCAATTGCCGTTACATTTTGTGGAGGAATTCTCAGCATTTGATTTACGCCTGCAGAACGATGTCCAGTTTCGTAATGACTTTGTAAGATTTCTGCATTTAAATATTACGCATATACATACAAAATATTAAATTATTTATTTGAAACATTATTAAAAAGTAATATATTTCCAGATGTGTTCGGTACACTTATTATTAGACAAAGATTGGAAACGTTACAACAACCATTACATCAGTTATACGAAAGTACCTTAGAAGAGATGTACCCAAGTGAAAAAAAAATATACAGATTATATAAAATTATATATATATATATAGTCTTATATATGGAATTGGGCATATATGTATATTCTGTATACACTCTATATGCAATCCATATACAGATAACAATGTATGTATACCATCAATATATTCTGCGAGTTATATATATGCTGTATATATTCAGCTTATTGTATATCAATTGTATATAATTTATATGAAGTTCTTATATAATCTGTACATAATTTGCAAAACAGTATACAATCTATGTAAAAAATATATATAGACTTATGAATAGAATATTCTATATTTCATATTTATATTGTCTGTACATGGTTTATATATTTTGTATATATTGACAATACACGGTTTATGTACGGTCAATAGAAACGTAAAACGTAACCGAAAAAGAAAAAATTCTTTGAAGTCAATCAGTCCGCTATGTTTGAAAGTAAAAAATATACTTCAGCTGGCTTGTAATTTGCGCTGTACTATTCAAATGATTGCAAATTGTAAACACTGTTTAAAAACAATCTAACGGTAGAAAAATGTTAATTCTTGATAGAAAAATGTTTTTAAAAGGTGGAAAATTTACCTCTGTCTTGATTGGTGTGAAGCACTGATGCTTACTCCTAGTCATAATTTATTTCCGTAAAATATTTTAAAATCGAAATTTTCATTTGCTGTTCAGGTATCTGTAAAGCGAAAAAGCAATGTAGACATGGCAAAATCATTATTCAAAGAGCTTGACACGATCAACAATGAAGAAAATGGAGACGAAACCTACGAGACCCAAATTCAGGACGAGCAGGACGTACAAAAAAAAAACTCAAGATGTATTTACGGGCTTATCGGTGGGCAAAAATAACTCTCATGCTATATATACAGAAAAATTCGAGATCGTAGCTCTACACGAAAAAAAAACACTCAGTACCAACTGTTTATGTCTTTCTCTTTTACATAACATCAGGTTAATTGCTTCGACGGAAACATTACTTACACGGTCTTATTAGCAGGAAAAATTGGCCATCGGACTGGCTGGCGTACGTAACCAAAAGTCAAATGTCGATCACTTGAAAGATGTGTGAACAACTTTATCTAAGGCACTGGACTTGGTGGATATAATGCTTTCTCAAAATGCTTTGGACGATGAAGGTAGTCATTGTGACATTATCGAATTGTTGTCTCAGGATCAATTCACGTGATCGGTAATTTTAATGAGACGCAGCGGCTTCAAGTCCCCGAACGGTACACCATCATGTACCTGAGGACGCTATCATAAGTGATAATGAAAACAACGATCAGATAATACAGAGGCAGAGGCCCTGTTCCCAGAAATTGCACTTCACGCAGAAATCTCGTTCTTCTTCGCCACTTACAAAATCTTGCCAGCAAATCTCTTCTCCGAAATTTGCCATGGAATACCGAACCCACTCTCTTAGACCATTTGCCAAGTCAGTGACATCGTATTCTGAGCTACTAGAACACTAAGACAATTCATAGACATTACGATTTACGAAAGAAGAAGAGAATAAAGTAAATTACACAGCTGTTATGGTAGAGCAAAATGACGATACCAGATTTTTCATTAAATTCCTGACTCCAGAAAACTTTCGTAGGGAATAGAGATTATGCCGGCTACGGGGATATATGTTGTGAAAGCTGAATTGAGCAATATCAACCGAAACGCCAAAGGACAGACGCAAATGGCTAGGCAGCTATTGGATGCTATCTTCACGCGAGAGGCTTTGAGAACTTGCAGTGTCTGCGGGAAAAAGCTCAAAGGACTTGCAAAAGGGTAAAATCGTATTCGACCTGCGCTTCATCAAAAAGTCAGAGCAGTTCTACTCAGTAAAATTATAGAGGAACTATCAGAATAATTTTCTTGGAACCTTCATTAAAAAGCGTTTCATAAAAGCGAGTTTACGAGTTGTACTATCATTTGTAGAGTACGTACAACAAACAGCTGATAAACTGAAGTGGCCACTAATAGCTGATCAATTGATCGTGCAAAGTTTGAGAGGAAAGCTGAACGAAATAAAAGACACAGGTAAATTGAATAAGATGTGAATTAGGCTTGGAATATTGGAGTTTAATAGGAGAACTGTATTATGTTGAATAGTCATGTGATTACCAACGTGCTAAGTTCGAACTTAGTATGGTGTGGATCCACACCATTATTGTCCTTCGTTAACAGTATTGTTGTTAATTGTGAAAACTATATTTAGATATTTAGCTACTGCTACTGCTGCCGCGTGTATTCTTTCCAATTGTTATTATCATTATTTGAAATATATTTGAACAAATCATCATTATCATTATGAATCGTTATAATTATCATTATCCTTATGACAGGTGTATGAGAAAATTATGTTTTTACTGTAATTATTCCCAAAGTTGTCGTACCAGAAAACAATATATATTTAGGTGGTATAAAGCTGAAATATATATATTGTATATTTTAATTCATAATTTATAATATATATTTCTAATTTAATTCTTAAGACCATATATATTTTTTACGCAGATTCTATATTTGTTTTGCAAATTATATATAAAAGGTATAAGAACTTTATATAAAATATATAATATATGTACACAAATTTATTAAAAGTTATAATCACTAATTGTATACAGTCTGTATATTGAAACTACATACCTTTTGATCTGTATGTGGATTGTATAAAAATTGAATATGGAATATATATGTCCAATGAGCACTGTATATAATGTCAATATAAACGTTGTATTTTTTTTTTCATTTGGGTAGCTATGCATTATACTGCAGTGAAACCAACTTTGAAGAAACAGGCACTGAAGAATTCAAGTTTTTGTAACTGCATGCTGGATAAAAATCATGATAATAATTTTGCTTTTATACTATATACATTTTCCAATATTATTTTAGATCAAACATCTTTTATGTTTTTATTAGGTATAGTGACTTACAAACATTAAGAATTGGACGAAAGTACAGTAATTGAAAACAATTCTATCAATGTTTAAGCGCTACTTTGTGCAATGCCAAAGACTAGGATGGACACAGGGTTCTGCGACAGAAGCTGCACGTGGAATTATCTCATATGGATTATCTTATACATTTTCAACAAATTAATTCTTATGTGTTTAAAAATCGTTTTTCATTTAACCTCTGAAAATAGGATCTTTATGAAAAGGGCGAAGGGGGGGGGGGGCAGATAAAAAGTAAGGAGTCTAGTATGGCCCTCCTGAGGACTTTGCTACATTATTGAGAATTTAAAGGGGAAAGCTAGTTTGGGCCTAACTATCGCGCCTTCCGCGCTACCCAATTTTCCTAACTTGCGCCCCGTTTACAGAAAGGACGCCAAATTGGGTCCAAGTGGCAAATCGAAGCCTATATTTCTACCCGGGATATATCAAATGCATCTTTCGTGTATATTGCAATACATTGTATGTTTGTGACCCTGAAATCTCTTTGAGCTACAACTAATTATATTTTCAATGTATATTCCGAATTGTAGATACACCATGCGCCTAAAATACACTAGAAATATATAACATACAAATGGAAGTATTTATATAAAAATATATTTTGAAAATATATAAAACTTATACATTTTTATTACAGATATCATTCAGGTGGATGAATTATATTCAAATGTATATTTTATCTCGGAGATTCTCTGAATTCATTTTTCAAGTTCTAAAACTTCATAATGCCACTTATGTGATAAACAGAATTAGATTCCCTTATTTACATGGAATTATTCGATAGATAGATAAAAAGCAAAATATAAATATTATATTATATATCTACATTTCGTACAAAGGGTTGTTATGAGAACTTTGCCATTATCTATAGGTAGTAATTGATATTTATGAGACCTTTGTGGTTTATGAGGATAGTTCCGATAGCATTTTGATATATAACATTTACTGCGAGGTCTATAAAGCAACTTTTACACCGAATTTTTCAAAATTTGTCCAATGTTAGACACTCGGAGTTGTGATGCATTTAGAAATAGTTAGGTATGGGTAGATTAGATTAGAACTCCAATTCTAGATGCTCTAAGGTTTAATATAAAAATAGGAAAGTCTTCCTAACCACCCTTCGTATTAAATATATTTATTTATAAGTAACCCATGCATAAAAATATAATTTCATCAGAATATAATTCAAATACATTAGGTTATATTCAAAAACGTAAATTATAGTTATAAGAAAATGGCAAAAAGTTGTATAATTCATACATATAAAACATTACATTCTTACACTGAGATAAGAAAGTAGTTAAAGTATTGAAAATTTTGTTGATCTAACTAAATCCGGCGGGCACGGGCTGTTAAGATAATATAAAGTTAGTTGAATAATACATCTGTGATCGAGGAAAGTGGTTCATAGAATAAAACAAGATTTTGAATTAACTGAAAAAGGAGTCTAGACAACTATTACGTTACCAAACCCAAATACACATATTGTTGCGTTATATAAATATTGTAGTGAAGAGAATGATTATTCATTTCGTGAAAGTACATAACAGCCATCCCATATGAAACCAATTAATTAAAAAAGTTATATGTCGCTCGGAAATTGATCTATTATCCATGTCTCGTTGTTGGTATTGGTTTAACTGTTTCTTCGAACTAAATTTGCTTACCTGTTCCGGGATTCCTACCTCCGACCTAACATCTAATATGCACGCACACTGTCCATTACGCTATCGACTACTTGTGAATTCTTTGTAAGCAATTGCGATATTAGTCACATCAGGCGAAAAAATAGAGAAATTACTTTTATTCAATTACGTTGATTGTAATTTATTTTTATTGATTAATTTCTATTAACTTTAACTTTAATTTATTTTTCTGGTTATGAAATAAGCTGTAGCGACATTCGAATACACAGTTTCCTTCATCAAAACTTTTCCTCTTTCCATATCTATTCAATTCAGTTAATTAAACTGTTCTAAAGATCACGACAATTGAGTCACATTAACGTAATCAATGATTGGACGAAATGAACGAGACTACTATTCTTAAACATATTTGTAGATTTTACTATAGTGGTTCAGTTAAATCATTCGCGAGTCGATGGATACAGTTTACTGATTATCCATTATCAGTAGTTCAGTTGTCCATAGTATTTAGGTTGCGTTAAGGGAACTAATCATGAAGTTATAACAAAATTTCGTAAGTTTCTCAGAACCTCTGAACTTCGGTTGTTTCAACCGTTGTTCTGTAATCTCAACACTGTCATTCAGTTCTTACTATATATGACGTGTTCACCCAACTGTATTTAAACAACTGTTTATCAGCGAATCGAACGATTCATATTGTCTACTACAATAAATATTTAGTTATTTGGACTACATTAATATTCAGTCAACCAATTAGAAGTTAACTAAATTTATTTATTTGATTTGACTCACTGAACTATAGATTATCTGGAGTGAGAACAGCCATATATAAAGCTGGAGAAGGCCCGGGTCGAGAGAAATAGTTACAGAATGGGAATCTCTATTTTTTTCCAGCCCTACTGTCCTATAGTAATTTTGGTGATAAACTTGGATTACCTTAAATTATGCATAAGGCAGTATGAGAAATCTGAAAGAAGGAACTCTTTTTGAACCGGCCATGCGAATTTGGAACTTTTGTCCATGCAACTATATGTCCATAAGCTGAGTGTGTTAGAGTGAAACAGCAATCGCCATTTGTCAACTATCTCTTTCCAACAGGCTAGCCCGGTTCCCAATATCCGTAGTTCTCACTCCAGGTAGTCTATAGTTAAGTGATTTGACTACTTTCATCTCTCACAACAGTGTATATTATATTTTTATGTACACTTTAAAATGTTTTTGTTTTCTGCGGGGGCTCATATAACCCACAAAGAAATTCTACACGATAGGCCCTATCCAAATGTCTCGACTATAAGAATAATGATTGAACATGATTTTCCATTGGACCACGTTGGATACTGACAAGAAATTCTTAAAGAATAATTATAATTTTTCCTAAATGGCGATTCTTCTAGATCTCTTTTAAGAAAATTGCTTCTTAGTCAAAAGTGAGGAAAACTTAACCCAATTTTCATATGAAAGCCACGTGAAAATTTATGACCGGAAGAATATTCAAAATAAACATTCTGCAGAGCGTTATTTCTTTGATTTGAAATTCTACGACAACTATGAGGACTGCGATGACGCACATCTTCAAAAAGTATTCTTCCGGAGGGCGATTTTTCAGTAGGCCGTATCACCTACACACCTCTATGCTTTTTACTCTAAATAATTTTTTTACGCTCCTTGAATCTTAATAAATGAAATAAAACTTTAATCAAGTTGTTTTTATTTATCTTTCTGAAAAAAATGATTAAAAAAAAATGAATTCCAGAGTGGTCAAAGTAGAATTTAGCATTACAATGATGTGCATCTTTTATATGAATCTGAATTATAAACCCCGAAATTTAAAAAAACAAATGCGAAGTATTTTAATAATTTTATTGTTATATAACATACATGGTACGTTCAGATTATTTGAAGCTTCATAAGAAATGGTTATTATATCCGTAATTCGAGAGTCGAAATATAATCTAATAGTTTTCTTGAGTACGTAGACGTTGATATAAAAAGAATATGCTGAATTTATAATATTTGGACAATAAATACGTGAATAAAAAATCGTTGTTGGATGTTAAATATAGTGAGTAATAAAAATATGGTCAATTAGAATATGTCGATACACAATTCTTTGTAAAATGTCGTGGACAATGTGAAAAATTGAAAATCTCTGTCAACAGTGATGCATACGGGCACTAAAAATTGATTCCTAAGACGTGGCAGATTAAAAAATGCACAATTAAAGATGTAAATATGAACATACCTCACCTTGTTTTATTAAATTTTGTGTATGTTACAACTTCACAAGGAAAACCTGTATACGTTCTTATGTATTTTGTTGTAATAAGTAGAAATTGAATATGCACCCTATATGATAAATACTTGATTTCAATAAAAGAGTACATTTAAAAATTACGTAGATAACGAATAAGATTGTAAATGATTAGGTTCTATGAAAGTAGTTGCATAAAAATGGCTTTCATATATTAAGGACGAACTGTTTGAAAAAACTACATTTGAAAATCGTTTAAAGACTCATCGCACATATACATACGTACGTAATGGAATATAAATACCATAATGAATTACCTTCACTAGCGGGAGTATCAGCAAGTCATTAAAACAATAAATGATAATAGATCACACTAATAAGCCCTTTGATAGCCTCGCTTTCATTAAAAAATCTGTACACAAGGTTTATTTGCAAGAAATCAATCCGTCGTGTCCAACACAATCGAACTTTTAAGAAACAAATCGTATTCATTTTGATACATATGCACAGTATAACTGTACAAACACCATAGCAGTTTATTACGTTCATTAAGTTGGTATTAAAGACTACTATGCAGAATCTTGTTACTTAATCCAATAACGAGTTAAGACTTCAACTAAATCACGGAAAGATCCATGTTTCAAAAATACTGCTGTGTCTGTTGGTAGATAATCCTACTGTGGTATAAGGAATGCCCATGTAATAACAGGCCAATGATGATGCACCATCCCCACCATAAAGAGAAAATATTTCCACCATCATAATAGAGTCCAGCCAATAAGACTTCCCGAATATTCAGACCCGCCTACTACCATTTTCAATTAGACCCAATTAACAAGTCGCCCGCCATTAGATTTCAACCAATCAGCTGCCAGCTGGTTCCTAAGGCTGCTGAGACCGCTGGTCATGTTCACCGAGTAGTGTGAAATATCGCGCCCAAGTGTTACAAGCAAGTTCACACGAAAGTACGAAAGTCCGTAAGAGTTTCTGCGGCTGTCGCAGCTACTTCCTATAGTATACCATAACGGCGTGTAATAATTACTTTGTTTAGGCAACTGTTAGTAGTGGTAGTAGCAGCAAGTAGCAAAAGGTGCTTGATGATTAAATCGTCTCTAATTGATAAATTCATCAGTGATATACCATATATGTGTAAATTGTGTATACCTGAGGGCATACGCGAGTACCTCGCCAACGTATGCTAAATGGTGATAATATCATTTTGAGGAATTTCACGGATCTTTTTATACTACCGCCCAGCTGGTGGTGTTATATTTAAGAGTATGCAATCAACTATCGGAAATGCAGGCAGTCCTGGACGTACTGCTTGCTGCGATCGTGAGAGACGCATTAACGATGATAATGAGAGAAACGATAGAAATTCTACCAATTCCAATCCGATACAACAATGTAACTCTTCTGCACAGCCATTATCACTTGCACTTGAAGACAGAGAACTTTGGACCAGGTTTCAGTGCATTACCAACGAGATGATTGTTACTAAAAATGGAAGGTCTGTGGGATTGCGTGCATGCATTTTTCTTATTTTTTTCTTATTATCGTGTTTATTAACGTAATTTTTTGTTATCTTGTTCTTGTGTCATTGCCTCAAATGTTGGTCTATGAATTTTTACATAGATCAAAAACATATTGGCTTCTAGTACATAATGCATTCTTCGTGGCAAAGAAGATTAATCTTTTTGTGATTCATACATGCAGATATTATTGAATGTACAATTTTTCATCCATGAGCATTACCAATCAATCGTTATTAAGAGTTAATACCAATTCTTCAATCGGAAATCGATAGGCTTATTAAAATCATTCTAAATTTAATATTACTATTCAAGATAATTTGTATTATCGACATAGATAAAGTATATATAGTAATATTGAGTACCAAATATTTTTTACATGAAGTTTCATAACGAATAGTTTTCGTAATCGGTATCTTCATTTTTTCGGGATTCGGTGACTGAACAAGTATAAGATGTTGTATTATTGGCACGTAATCTTCGATCCGATGTTTTAAGATATATAATAAATTATATCATTCAATGAATCTTTCAGTGAAAGATAAATTTCAGAATTAATAGCTTGTATATATGCATGGGGTGTTCATGCCTTTTGCATTTTTTATTTGACCATTATTTTCACAATATATGTTGAATTTCCTAAAAAAACTTTTGTAAAAAAATTATTGTCCATTCTACGAATTTAAAGCGTGATGTGGTTGTGAGTAAATGATTCATTCTATTTAAAAAATCTTTTTAATAATTACGAAATCTTTTTCTCTCCAATAAAGTTTAAAAATCACATAATTTTTTATTATTCATTATTTAGCATTCTGAATAATTTTTCTAAACAACATGAAAATAATTGTATTGTTTTGATGTCAATATAAATTTTTTTTATTTTCATGTATACAAAAATTGTATGCGTGATTCCAGATGGAAATAATTGTTAAAGGTTAAAAAATGTTCACGATCTAACAAATGTTGTTTATGTAAATTATTGTTTCAACATTCAATCACTGTTATTTTCAGAATATAAAACATTGAAATTATTTTCTCTTCTCAAAAATTGATGAGAATGTTGAATAATGAATAATACAAAATAATGTAAGTGAGTTTCAAACTTTATTGGGTAGACAACAATTTTGTAATAATTAAAAAATAAAAAGTAGAACGAATTATTTACCCAAGACCAGATTAGGCTTAAAATTCGTAGAATGTACAACAGTTTTTTACAACAATTTTTTAGGAAAATCAATCGATACATTGTGAAAAAATTTGTTAATGTTGAAATTAAAGAACCTAGGTTAATTAAGCTTCTGACAATCTTCTTAATATATTATTGTATGAAAGGACATTCTAAAATGAAAGTTTTTACACAGGGTTTTTTATTTGCTCAATTTTTTTGGAAGTTATAGGCATTTGAAACAAATTTCCAAAATTTTTTCCAAAATTCATATCTTATGACCGGTTTGAGATAAAAATTTGAAAAAAAAGGGAAGCTGCGTTCAATGAGCGCGAAAAGAAAAGGAATCAGCAAAATAAAAAATATAAAAGTCCAAAGGTGATTTGATATGGAATGCCTCATTTACATTTGACATTTTTACAATTATACAGTTATTTTTCTATGAATATTATTTACCAAAATTGCAACTTAAACACTGTAGACTTCACAGTAAATAAAAAAAGATTTAATTGAAAAATGACGATGCAGTAAGCGCAGTGAATGTGACAATTAAAAAGATAATTCTATCGTTTTACAAGATTCTGTGATTAATATGTGCAATGTAACTAAATGCTTCAATCTGCTTTTTTACGTGATTTAGTTTCGTACCATTCAGAGAATTTAAGTAATTGATCAAATTTCTTTTACTGATGAAAATAAAAATGTATATTGTATTATATATTAATGTAGATTGGAAAAAAAGTCTTAGTTATAATTTGAATTAATATAGATTATTAGAGAACAATATTTTTTTGTTTTTCGGTAATGCACGCAGAGTGAATTATTTTTATTCGATGAATATGTTATAACTATGTCAACGTACGTGTCGTATTTTATTACATATTACTTTTCTATGTTTATCCATTCATACAATTTATTATTGATTTCCACGTAACGAGAGTTATTAAACTATACAATTTAAATTACAAAGATTTTTTACAGTAATATTATTTTTTATTCAAACGAGATCGTTTCTATAATATCTCTATGTCGCCAAACGGCACCAAGGCTGTCATATTTGTTACAAGAGACTCCTTACACAAGCATGATATCCACAGGATGTTCATGTCTAGCACGACGTGGGAAATGGGATTGGATTGTGACAGGCATAAAAGTTACATTTTTAAGAGTTTTCAATTTTTTAGATCTAAAAGTTAAGATAATTAATATCAAAGTTTGCAGTTACTAGTCATTCAACGTTGAGTCGAGAGGGTTCACGGATAAAATGTCACGATCTCGTTACCATTTCTTGCCATGCTAATTACATAAAGGGTGATCTTAAAGAGGCGTGGTAAAAATAAGAAAAGAGTTCTAATGAATATGGGTCCGTAAACTTTTGTTTTTTAGATAAAGATACTTTTATTTATTGTATTATATTATGGCAACTATTCAAAGTAGCTCCCATTGCTAGTCAAATACGCGTCAATATGTCGCATCACGTCTTAAGCGTTTCAACATACCCATCTGATTCTTAATAGTATTACATGCAGTTTCTATACGTTCCTGTATTTGCTCAAGATTTTCTGCTGGTGTTACATCAAGTGATAGAAGGTGAGATAAGATTGTTGATACGGTTCCTTCAAGAATCATTTCAGTTCACGTGGTTATTTACGGAGCTACCTCATCTAAACTTCATCTAATAATTAAAAGTGTCTGTAATTAAAAAACAAAGGCTTTGCAGATCCATGTTCATTAGGACTTTTCTCTTAGTTTTGGTGTGTGTAATACGTTTGCGAATTTTCTGACATCCTTTTAGTATCCTTCTATATACAGTGGGACTTCAATAATTCGAACTTCTATAAATTAACAATGTCTAGAAGACTATCAATCTTCGAATTCTGTAATGCTTCACCTCTATAACTTGAAACCCCGATAGGTCGAAACTATGATAACTCGAAGCAGATTTCATTTTCCTTGAGATTCGAGTTATCGAAGTTCCACAAAATATATAATAGCGTGCAAAGGTCTTTGGCCAATGGTATTTAATTTATAATTAAATTTGGCCAAAGACGCTAGTGTATATGAATTTGTCAATCGCATAAAAAAAAATACGAAATCTTTAGGATGTCCGATACTAGAATTATATTTTAAACGAACTAAATGAAAGACTGACCACGCCCATCAGAGAATTCCAGTTGCCTAGCAGCCTGAAATTTGGAAAATTCCATGAAAGTGCTGCTTTATGGTTTCAAAAGAATGCACTAAGCCTGTGATTACACACATATTTTCTCAACCCTAGTTGTACAAAGTGTTGCAAAATCACATCAGCGATTATTAACAGGTTATATCGACGTCTCCCGGTCAAGTTGATCAATTTTAATTTTCAATCACTACTTTTCAATGATTAGAATATAATTGTTCGAATGGTAATGATGATATTTACGAAAGAACGTTTTTTATCATAGAGATAGACTGGGTCCAGTCGATTTCTTAGAGACATACAGAAAAATAGAGAATAATCGGTGCAAATTCGCACTAGTGTGTTATCACGAGTTTGTGCCAGATCTTCTAAGTATGCTTTGTGTATAAAAAATATCTTCAAATATTGTTTTAGATATATTTATACATGATATAGATGGTGTTCCAAAATTATCGGATTCTGGAAGTAGAGTTGTTTTGTATGTATGTATAAATTTTATTGCGTCCCCTAAGGGTTACAAGGCTTCCGCTTCCGCCCCTTCCCTTTTTTACATCTCCAACACCTTAAACTATTCTTATATTACTTTAACCTATTTACATTTCTTTCAATACTATTCTTATTCTATTTCCTTTCGTTTCTCCTCCTCGTCTTCCTTGTTCTATTTACATTATTTTACACTTCTTTTCCTCTTTCCACGTCACGCTTCTTTTCCATTCTCCTCCTCGGTATCTCTCTTTCCATTTGCATTTTCTTTCCGTTTCTTTTTCGCACGCTCGCTCGCTCCTTCGTAAGTAGAGTTGTACTTTTTTTTGAGGCGACTAAGATGATGAAGGTGATCTTCGTTTTACATGAAAGTCCTTGATTCGTCAACGGGAGCCGATTATATAGTAATGTATTCGCTATGTGAGTACTATTCATTTACTGCTAGAGCGAATCGCATAGTGTCACTACATGCGGCTTGCCGCTGGCCGTCTATTGCTCGTCTTGTTTATTTTATTTAATAATTTATTTCTTATCATTGTAATTACAAACTATTAATGTTATTTATGTTTCATTTAGTCATTTTTTTCGTAGAATTGAATGGCGTTATTTATTTTTTAACTCTTCAACACGTAGGCTAATGAAATGGCCGTGAACAGTTAGATGCACAAATTCAAGTAAAACCCAGAAGCTGTTGAAATTTTAAGTTAATTTAACTTATAAAATTTAAACGGCATATATTCCTTAGTAAATTATACGCTTGAATGTCCCACTAGATCCGTACCTAACATTTTTTGAAAAGTCATTATTACTCTTCATGCTTCTCACTTTGCAATAACTATATAACATTTACATATGACCCGAAATCTTTTTACTTTTAATATCGGTATCATTTTAAAGGTCAGTAAATAAGCTTTTATTTAATATGAGAATATACATTTATTTATTTGAAAAATTTTTTAAATATTGACCTCAAAAGTTGATGCATTTTTAGTAGTTTATGCCGGTACGGTATAAACCTGTTATTAATCATTATTTACTGTATTAATTTGTTTATGTATTACATTTATTTATTGATTTGTATTTATAGCATTTGTTTATTGAATTACAAAACTTACCGTTATAGTCGTACTGCACTTTTGTTATGCACCTGTTATTTGGTGGGATTTTCATCATCTCAGTTTTTTCTGTTGGAACGATAGAGTCACATAGAAAAGTTCGATCTCTGAGGTGGAGAACACCCCACCTAAGCACTGAAGGGGTAAGGGAATCTTTGTTTTCCATTTTCATCCCCTCTCTTCTCTACCGTATCGGCACAACATTTGCGCATAATATTTTATTGTATTTTAACACAAAATACCGTAATCCCTCAGAGTTGGGATTTCTAAATTGTCCCGTTTTTGGGCGTTAACGAGTTAAGGTGATTCAATGATCATAATCATAATTGTAATAGGTTAAACCGTCAATTTAAAAATGTAAGCTTTTAGGCGTCGTTTCTCATTTTCAAACAATCGATTGTTTTTCATATCTTCAAAGGTATATTTTTTTAGAATATTTTAAGACGGACTAGAAGCAATTCAGACTGGAAGAATTCGAATTATTGTCGAAGTTACAGCCGTTTGATCAAACCAAGCCGCGTCGCTTCATGGTATAATCTCCAGTGCGCTTGGGTAGACGTATCAAAACTTTAACTACATTTATCTCGAAACATTATTTTCCGAAACAATGGTCATTTTAACTCTTTAATGTTTTATTTGATCGACTTTAAATTGGATATGAACATTCATAATGACATTCCATCTCAGGTCACGAGAGAATAACAACGAAAAATTCATTATTTCTTTAATTTAAAAGATGATTTTCGTCTAATCTCTTCATTTGAAATATTCTTTGAATTTTCAAAATTACCCACGTGACCCGGAAGCTATTACTTCGTTCAATAAGAAAAATGCCTTAACTTTAGCTTCTGACGAACGGGACTCGATATGTCTCAACATATTATCATTATTTTTGTTCAAAATATATTTGTTTGTAAAGCTGAATCATGTGCCTTTGAATGAAAAAAAAAACTATCAATTTAAGCCACCATTTGGCTTTTAAAAATTGTCTGAATTTTGACTTTTTTTCCAGGACAAGAAACGTATATAACCCTTTGAGAAGAGGGTACTTTTTTAGTTTAGACAGCCGTTTTTAATGTGATTTTTGAGAATTAATTAAAGAAGAAATATTAAATCTATAGAGATAATGTTTTGTATACATATTTCTTAAAGTTTAAACAAATAGTCCAAATTTTTCTAAAGTATCGTCACAAAACTCCTGTCCAGACGGGCGTGTTGATTGTGGTCGTCCTAGTCATCCGAAATGTGGGAACTTTTGAAACATCTAACTTCAATTTAATCGAAAAATTTCAACTAAAATAACTAAGAAAAACAGAAGTATTGAAGAATATCGATGTATTAGAGATTCAGGCGATAGACACTTGCTGTCGAAATGTGTGCCAAATTACAAATCAATCGGTCCAGTAGTTTCTGAGAAAAATTCACTCCAGATTTGATAAAAGTCGTTTTACGAATTTTACTATAAAATTTCGCAGACACATTTTCGAAACTCTATACTTCAATAATATGCAAACAAAACAAAATAGATTTTTTTGACCGGCTAGACTAGAGTACCCATTTAAAATTAAAAAGCAATTAGTGAAAGTATAAGAAAACTTTAAGTTTCGACATATGTATATATGATGAAAATTTACTGTACGGAAATAAAAACATCGCATTTTTAAGTTATTCATATTTATGTGTAATATATTCATATTATGTCTAGATAATGGAAATGGATATTTCGATTTTGTATATTTCAAGAATCGTACGGTAAATCTTATTCAGATTTTGCATAGCTCGAAATTAAACTATGTTCTCTTATTTTTTATATAGGGGCAGGTGGGGCAAGGCGGACCCTTTAAAAAAATAATGCCAATAGAGCAAATCCAAAATCCAAACGTATTATGATTGTTTTAATCTGAAAATAAAATAACTCATGTATTACAAAATAGGTTAGACTAAAATATGATGAATGTCATGCAAGACTTGAGAAATACGTCACACTAATAATTTCGTTATTACAAATCACATGACTAATTATTTTTATTTATACCTAAAGATTTTTCTTATGTTGGTAATCATAATCTGCCAAATAATTTAACAATTTGCAGTGTTCAACTGAGAATATCGAATTCTTGACAGGCAGCTGGGTTTTATAAATTTCAAAGCACTGTTTAATTAAATTGAGTACATAACTTATTTGTTATTTATTTCCTTGAATATTTTACCCTTCTTTCTCCTAAATTTTAAAATACACATAAAACAACTTTTTAAGCGTGTACAATTTATAAATCTTATCTTTTTGATTTTCTAAAATTTCTATTAATTTCATGAATAGCCCATATTGCTCGTGCTGCAACTAATTTTATGAGCAACCAATATTACTCCACCGGATACATCTTGGCCTACCTTCCCCCCTATATAAAACATTGTTATACGTTTTTTGGTATGCGTCTAGTAATCGAACCGTCTGGAATTTGCAATTTCCCTCCAATAGGAAAAAAATTCTGCAAAAATTGCTGTTGAGACTAACAACTATCACGGAGTGTAGTCTAGATTAATTCAAGAAGGCAAAACTCAGGTTTTATTGTTAGTTGCCATATAATTCTTTGACTTGAAAGCCGCCGGCAACTGTGCTGGTGTTGAAGAAAAGAATGTATGAGAACGGCACAACACTACGCTATTAAGCATACCCGAAATGTGTACCTCAATAAAATTTTAATGGTGAGGCATATGAAGGGACGGCAATATTTTAAAGCTACTGCAAACACATCATATAGTTTATTTTACTACCATCACTATTTAGAGAAAAGAAACTTCTTCAGGGGCAATTTACTTCGGATCGTAAATAGAATTCTTTTCCTATTGGAAATTTTAGGATAAACGCTAATTTTTATTTGTCTTCAACATAAACATCAGGTAATGAAATTTTCTGTTTGATATTTATTCAATTTTATATTGTTGTTTAACTTATTCCTGATAGATTAAGGCACAATTGTATTATCTATTTTTTCTGATTGACCATTTTCATTGTAGTTTATTTTAATGAGTGGCAATGCAATGGAAAATAATTTTAGCTTCCGGACGATTATCGACATTTTTTATACAGTATAATGTGGCATTACAAGTTGGAGGAGGCTCCGCCTAGGTGTGATTTAAAAATAAACAAGCAGGACTTATCAAGACGGAAAGTAGATTTGGTAGCATCTAGTATTGAGTTCAATTCCCGATCAGAACACCTAATTTTTTGAATGTTCCTAGCCTTCAAGTGCTCCCCGGCACCCCGATCTAGTAATAAATTATAACGAGGGGATCCTGGCAACTCGTTGTAACAGAAACTTATTTCTATATTCAAAAAGTGAGGAAACTTAAAAAAAATTGATACGTAGTTGCATACATCATATCATTGCACCGTGAGAAAAGTAATTTAACCCTTTCACTGCCAGTGGGAAATATATTTTCTACTTGTTTTCGTTTTATTTTTATATTGTAAAATTTATTGTTTTGAAAAGCTGATGATGATGTTGGACTTTTCCGGTACAGAAATATTGACCCTACATGTTCTTAAAGTTATTTCAACCCAATTGTCCCTTAGTAATTCTTTATAACAATATAAATGTGAAAAAAGCGACTTTTTTTTAGGAAAAAATCGATTTTTCGTAAAATTTGGTATCGAAAGTTGAAAATTTCACCAGACGTTCTCTAAATATGGTGGAATAACATATACGATTCAGAATTTTTTTCTCTTCACTCTTTGCGTATATCAACATCAGTTTTCATATTATTTATGTTGTGAATTCATTTTCCGTTCTTTCGTACTCTTACAATTTTCAAATCCTTTGAACTTATTAAATTTTGTTGTATAAAATGCAAAACGGATGTAGCGGCTATATTTGGGCCGCCATATTAAATTTTCAAAATCTGATGTCAGATTGGGAATGAGCGACCTAAAAAAACGTAGGTATGCAAAGGTATGTTAAAAGAAAATCTATTGAAAAAAACCTAATTTGGCAGTGAAAGGGTTAACTCGTTATTATCACTGATAAGCAAATCATTATATATCGTCTATGAAAGCATAGCAGCAATTAATCACAATATAAAGATGTCTATGAATTCTTATAGCATTTGTTAAATTAAAGAGCAAGTAGATCTATTTTTATGAATGAAATATTTTTTACACATATCGTATTTAATTAATTATTAAATGTGAATACTTTTTTTACCGTAATTTTTTGTATAAATTGTTGTCAGAATATTATAATTATTGATGAACAAAGGAAATGAAATCCAATTGTTTGGGGTTTCAAAAACGTCGTATATCGAGTATTTTTTTGTATTTTCAGGAGGATGTTTCCCGTAGTGAAGGTAATAGCAAGAGGACTTGAACCGGCGGCTATGTACACATTGCTTTTGGAATTTGTACAAATTGACCCACACAGGTAAAATAAGCAAAATTTTTCAATGAATACCGTTAGACGATGGGGAAGAAATCGTTTCATTTGTGGAAGGATTCATAAAATAAATATTATATTCTTTACTACTTTTTCAGATGGAAATATGTAAATGGGGAATGGGTACCTGGTGGCAAAGCCGAGGTAGCACCACCAAATCCCATTTATATTCACCCAGAGAGTCCAAATTTCGGTGCTCATTGGATGAAAGAAGCTGTATCATTTGCTAAAGTGAAATTGACTAACAAATCTAACGGAAGTGGTCAAATTATGTTAAATTCGCTACATAAATATGAGCCACGAGTTCACCTAGTTCGAGTTGGTGCTGAAGAACAAAGAACGGTCAGTATTATTATTCATTTTTAACATTTAAATTATCATTATGATAGACTATTTGGAATACACTGTTTTAATTCTTTTTGGGTGTATTCAATTCAGAAATGTAATAAAATTATTGTATTGTTTCTATTTAACGTTCTGCATTTGATTATTCTTTGAAAACACAATTTCTCGTAAAAATAAATTGTTCGATTTCTATTTTTATTCAATATAAATGGTTTCATAGTACTAAACGCAGTAAGTTCTTAAGACAGTACACACAGGTCAGATGATATATTGAAAACCAATATGTAAATAACGTTTATATGTTAATAAATGATTCCTTTATCATTTCACAGGTTCTAACCTATAGATTTCCAGAAACACAATTTATTGCTGTAACTGCCTATCAAAATGAGGAAGTAACTACTTTGAAAATTAAATACAACCCATTCGCTAAAGCATTTTTGGATGCGAAGGAAAGACCGAGCGATACTCAGTCATATCCACAATGTAAGTATTTTTATAATATATATTGTAACATCTGAGTAAAGAGAGGGGGGAGAGATCCTGTGAAACAATATAGTATACATTATCAAACTCGAAAATGCTGGTAAGCTTTAAACATACATGTTTATTGAAAATCAAAAGACTCGGTCATGCTTTGCGACAAGTACAGGTCACGTATACTCTTAGTCCAGTGAAAGTTTACACTCTAAGGTGGAATTTGTGAATCAAGAGTTTTCTTTTTGATCACTGATAAACTCAGTGTAGAACAAGTGTCTGAATCCTAATAAATAGAAACCTCTTACAGCAAAGATTATAAACAATAATATATTTTTCAATTATTCTCATTGCGTTTCGTCATGATTATTTAAGGTACATTGAATAAACTTTACACCGAGACCCTAATTAATATTGTACGACGTACAATTCTTGAGTTAAGAATTTTTTAAATAAACCCTCGGAATGAAAGAAATAAAGATATCGAAATGCCCTTTATATCGCTGAAAGGTGATCATTTTACAAATAAAGTAAGACCCTGCTGCATTTTTTTTTTGTTAAAAATTAATTTTTGTATAACTACTGGTACGCAATTCTTTGTGAATATCAGAGGGTTTATTTAAAAAATTAATACATTGTGAACCGTGAAAAATCGTGCAGCTCTCATAGGTAAAGAGTTATTCACGATGAAACGCTATGAGAATAATTGAGAAACATATTATAGTTTATAACTATTGATGAAAGAGGTTACTATTTATTAGGTTTCAGACATTGGTTCTAGATTGTATTCTGAATTGATAAATAAAGAATTTCTTGATTCGCAAATGAAGAACTACTTGCATCGGGTGAGACTTGATTCTATCACCGAGGCTACTTTTATTCGAAATGCCTCTAATACCTGTGTTTCGAATAACGTGTTGTAGTAATAGCTGTACGTAGAAAAAAATTTATTGTATTGTATTATGTATCGAAGGTATTCATACATTCATTATTGTATTCAAATATTTTAAATCGATTGCAATTAAGGAACAACCGTAGAATTTGGTAAACTTCTACGATACGGTGCTGCCTTCCGCGTAGAAAAAAAGAATGAAAAAAGAGTGGCATTTCCGAAAGTGAGGTTAAATATTACATTCCATACTTTAGAAAAAACAAAGAATAACTTATAAACTCCGAAAGTATGGGATTAATTCCTTAGACATATTCTCGAAAACGCCACACTTTTCCTATTTTTTTTTTCTACGCAGACTTGCATTGTGGCAAGTCGTGAAAATACGCGTGACGTAGTTGCCAATACTTTTGTACGCTATCGAAGTCAAAAAATTAATGTTAGACTTCTCGTCTTACAAAGAAACCGCGCAAAGTGTCCTCCGATTTCGATGAAACTTTACAGGATTGTGGATTGGGTCAAAATATTTGACATGTGTTTTTTTGATTTTGGTGGAACCTCGCTTTTAGAAGATGAAATACAGCCTTAAAAATCGTTGATTTCATATTTTTTTAATTATAACTCGTAAACGGGGCGAGATAGAAAAATGGTTTAAATTACAAAATCATTGCATTTCTCGCGTGCCATGAATCGCGTATCTATGATAAAAACGATTAATAAATTTTTTAAATTCGAAATTATTTGTGTAAAAATGTTTTTTATGCAAATCTAAGAGGGTTTTCGTTCGATTGGAATGTCACTTCGTAGATAGGTTGAGCATGAAAAGTGAGACGATATATGTGTTTCTTCGTTATCTCGTATTGAAGGGGTGAACTTTTTCGTTAGTATTGCCGTATAAAGAGTTTTATGGTATCTGATCTCTGTCGTGTCTCTGTAAATAGTGGAATTACAATTGAACATTTACCAAAAAGAATTTGTCCCCAGCGAGCAAATAGCAGCCTCCAAATTAACGCTCAAATGTAAAATGTCCCTATAGATACATAGAAGGCTGAGAAATAATTTCACGTGTTTTTTTATAGCTTTATCGATATTTCACATATAACATGTGGAAACCTCACTTACCTTTGTTGTTGAAATTGGAAACACGTATAGAAAATTTATTTTACAACACTGGACATATTTTATAATTGATTTCTTTAATAAATGTTCACAATACATATCATTTTACGGATTATATTTCTTGCAGTAATAATAGTTGTGAAAAAAGTTTTTAAAATATAGATTTTTATACCATGCATAAGTTATGATAGCTGCTTCGCCGAAAATATCGCTCATTGGTGAATTTTGAGAGAAATAAAATTGTACTGGATTTTGGAATGCCAGTGGTTTCGTCTTTACATAATAACTTTTACACTATGAATATTTAAAGGTTTATTAAACTGGGAGAAAAAAACTGATTGTGAATGAGAGATTGTAATTTCACAATATTGTCTTTTAAATGCAGATTGACGTTGTAATACGAAAGCCATATGTATACATCCTGAGGCTGTTATTCCCGATGTACCTGCAAGAATAATCAGTATGTAGAATTGATCTACAGAAACAGTTCGAATTTTTATAGCTTTTCTATGCATACCCATTTCTTGAAATGCCGTCGAACATTGGCCGCTTCAAGAATCCAGTAATATAATTGATTTCGAACCAATCTGCGGAATGTATATTTATTGAAATCAATGCTTGAAGTCGTTATTTACCAGATTTCGAAAGCAATAAAAATACATTCTCTGGTCTGAACATAGTTTGCTCCACTCGAGGTCCAAATTAGCCAGTAGGTTCATTCAAAACGATCAACAAAGATGACAGAAGCTGACCACTGGCAGAAACCAGAGGCTGTATAGTGTAACTATGTGTTATCGACATTTTTGATTGCATTGTCGACTCTACTAATTATTGTCTCTGTATCGTCAATGTTCAACCGGTATGTATTGTAGTTCTAAATTAAATCCACTTTGATCGGAATTATAGGTGTTTTCAGCTCCGACAGTTGTAATATGTATTTTCACTATTTCTATAAATTCAGCAGCTTCTTTTTGCAAAGACTTATGATAATTGTTTTTGTGATATATTTGGTAATCTTCCTTAACATAATTCGATGACGATTCTTGAATTCTCTCACTCAAGCTTCAGATTCTCTGAATCTGTCGGCTAGCACTCTCTCAACGTCCCTTGCATGTCAGGCCTATTGCTTTATATCACTATCGTGAACACACTAAAAATTCAGTAGACCAGAGGTTTCATTAACAATAAGGAAACCACAGACGGGCCCGACTTATTAAAATAATGAAAATATTTTAAATGATATAGTTGAACAAAACGGTGGACGGCACAACGGTTCCTTAACAGAGAGTAAATAAAACAAATCTTAAACAATATTCTGGAACCACGATTCCGTAGCAATTTCGAACGCGAATATTAAATAATGTATTGGAATAACGGTTCCGTACAAAAATTGAACTTAATTATAAATATTAAGTATTAATGGACAAATCGAATGAAATCTACGATAAATAAAGTAACAAGACCCTATGCAATTTACAAAAAATTGACAAAAGGTTTTAGGTGGTTCTGGGAACGCAACGTAAATGTACAAATATTATACAAAAATTTGGACGGTGTCGGGAACACAACACAGTTTACATAATATTGAATTCCAGTATAGTAGTATTTAAGAAATCAGCTGACAAGTAGCTTACTACCCGGCTTGTCTTTTTCACAATACTTACATTACTTGGCTTAGCAACACGCACTAGCGTTGTTCTATTGTCCAAATCGTACACAAATATGGTCTCTTTGATTCCCCGCTGGTAATCTAGATCTTTCCTTCCTGGGACACTTTAAATACACGTAAATTATTCTTCTCGCGATTGGACCTTATAAGGGAGCCAGTTCCACGAACCTACATATGTAGACGTCCCAGAACCTATCGGCTGACATATGATCGCCTAGCTGCCCTCCCAATGTACCCAAATCTATTGCCCAAGAAAAATTATTCCTACGCGGTACCCTTACATTACCCGAGATGCGACCGAAACGATTACGCGCAGCGTGGACTGATTAGGGATGTCATACATCAGAATATTTACATGCACTATTTCTATTATTCTATGTATTCTTTTCTGATACGAGATAACGGATTCTCGAGATCACCACCACGTGTATATCGATTAATTAGACAATTATCTAAACTCGGTAGCGACACTCACTCTTCATCTCTCTCTCTCTCTCTCTCTCTCTCTCTCTCTCTCTCTCTCTCTCTCTCTCTCTCTCCCTCCCTCTCTCTCCTACCACTGTCACTGTCACTGTCACTGTCACTCTTTCACCAAATTCGCACCCTCACTCCGTAGAATAACACGGCTACATCGCAAGCGACGCTACCCGGACGCCGCCCGCTAACGTGCCCTAGTGGTGCGGAGGGATATTAATCTAGGGCTCAACAAGATTCGCGCTATCCCCGGATCCGCTAGATTCGCTCGTAATCTTCAAGTGTTTTTTTGGATCTGGAAGTAAGTAGATCCTTGCATTTTTGGCTTTTCTTGGTGATTGCAGTGTCCTTTCTTGAGGTGGGAATAACATCCATCTCATATCCCTCGCTGCGTGGCTCCAAATCGCCACTGCAACCTCCTTGTGCCCTCCAGATAGTCCAAATGCGCTCTGCGTCCAGAAACATAGTGTTCTTACTAGGAGCCCCTCTGCAGTATTCAGGGACGTTCAAAGTTCCTCCTGGACCTCGTAGCGTCTGGATTTCTTGTCGGTTCCCTTACCGGACCGACTCAAACATGTAAAAACACAAGGTATACCCCAAGGGTGGAGGTATACCCAAGGATAAAATTCCGAAAAGCCCATACCTCTAATTTTTGTAGAACTACGTATACTTACGTATTTTGATGTGTTGGTTACGAATATGACCATAAAAATTGGCGCAAATGACATGTTTATGGTCAAAATTCGAAAAAAACGTTTTTTAAAACAGTTTTTTAATATTATCGTGAAAACTCTTGGACTGATAAGTGAAAAAAGATTCTAACAAAAAATGTGAAGTTTAAAAAATACAGATATTTTATTCCATACAATTTTACTGTGGAAGCATTAAATTTTAAGTAAAAAGGAAAATAATTCGGTAATGGAGCTTCATGGACAAATGAATGCTAAATAAGTTTCGAGAAGCAGTTAGATTAAGTTAAGTAAAGTGGGAACTGTACTGTCCTGATTGTCAACGATCTTTACGGTGGTTTAAATAAATAAAAATCATTGGCGAGCGAGCAAGTCCGACCACATACAGATCAATGATGTGATGGGTTTGTAAATGGCTGGGCTAGGCTAGGTTAGGTCGGAACTCTAGTGTTACGATTGCCAGTGATCTTAACAGTGGTTTGGATAGATAAAAATTGTCCAATCGACCACGCATTGTTCAATGCTGTGATAGGTTTCTAATTAACTAGGCTTAGGTTAAGTTAGGTTGTGACCGGAGAGTTGCAGTGTCTGGTTTATTATTGATTTATTTTCCTCTTTACTAGATGTCCCAGGAAACTGTTAATGAATGTATTCATCATGTCTGTAATTTATCCCCTAACAAATTCTACTATTTGTGATGATGTTTTGCTAAAGAGAACCACAGGTAACTAACGATAATTGAATGAGATTCCAATGATTAGTATTGTTTACCATTAGCAAAATGCTACCATTGATGATAGATTTGGCTAAAGGATACTTATCCGTAAGACAGTTATTGTATTATTATTTATCTTATTTTGATTGGATCGATGAATCATGAAGTTATTCTTGAGGAAATATATATATTAAAATATTTTCCATAATATTACATCTGCGAATCGAAGAAGTCCAGCATTTAAAATTGAATGTCACCTGAAAGAATAATAACATGAATCATTTATGTTTCATCGATGATAC
>JARQTG010000314.1:0-15696 GCA_030142615.1 Syrista parreyssii
CTTTGTTACTATCGTGTATTTAATTATATTATCATCGCTTCAAACATAAAATATTATAACCCTTCCTATACTTCTTTCATAATGTAAAATCGTTAAATCAACTATATACTTTTCTCTCAGTGTGTGAATATCGTTGTTTTATGAAAATTCATCGCGCCTTCTTCTCTGCTTTCTTACGCACTAAGCAAATTCTGGTAATTATTACCAACTGTAAGTGCAGACGGAATTCTCTAGAATTTCAAGTCGCTTTTCAATCGAATCTATACAGTTGGTACGAGGTACACGCCCAAGAAATATCAGTCTTGAACTTAACATGGTACTTTATTTTTATTACCAGAACTTTAAACTAGGTAATTTTTCTAAAAGGAATTAATTATCGAGATTTCTAGCCATATAGCAATATTCGAGAATTTTCATGGTTTCGGTATACTAGAACTGTTACATTCAAAATGATACTATAGAACGAAAAATATCCGAGACAGACACCCCAGGCACTAATAGGAACCGCCAAGTAGTACTTGATAAAGAATCTTAATGTTTTGTTAATGTTTTTTAAATTATTAAACGCGAATCAAATCACACTTAAGTATAAGCAGCAGTAGTATCGTAAAATAGTAATGAAGACGTCACAAGGAATTCTGCAAATACATTTAACACGATGAGCTACTGTCGGATCGTATACTAATAAGCAAATAGATATCCAGTGACTTATGTACTTGGCATTGTGATGTGATTTCAAAACTTTTTGTATGCAACACCGGAATGTGAGATCTTCATAAAAAACACTTTCGTGTAAAACAAACTCGTCATAGTTCAGGATTGCTTTGAATTCTCCTCTTTTAAAAAATACTAGTATTTATATCTTACGATATTGTTCCACATATAAAAAGTACTGATATCACATTATAATACCAATTACATAAGTCATTACATGTCTGCTTATTATATGATTTAATGCAAGCTTATCATTCCAATTATATTTTAAAAATTTCCTAGTCTTCGCTACTTTTTTGTGTTACTACTGCTTTTTATATTTAATAATAATTTAATGGTCATTTAATAATTAATAAAACGGTAGGAGATTCCTTAACGACTACTACTTGGCGGATCCGTGCCTGAAGTCAGTACTGTAAATGTTGGGAAATTTTGAAATTTGTGACACGGACGTGTGTTTGATTGTGTTATGTATTGGTGAATTACCAGTGCCATCCGTCGTGTAATAAGGTGAAGAAGGTAAAGCAGCCAGCACCACATGCGTGTGTTTAATGTTTAACGTACTTAACACGTGGTTATTTTTTTGTGTGTAATTTTTTTCGTGTGCTTTTTATGAGTGTTTAGAATTCAAAGTGCACAAATGGCTGTCGAGTGTGTAGTTTTCAAATGCTTCAGCTGTGTTCTTTATTAATATACTTCAAATGTGTTCTCGAGTTTACACGGATAAAGTATATCAATTTAACACACTTAAAATGTAATTTGTACCCGGTGTAATTGAACGAGTAATTTCGAGAACATCACAATCATTCTGATTGGCCGAAATCGCTTGACCGATAACTACTGCGCGCTCACTTAAGCCGACCCTTTAACCACATCAGCAGCATCTCATCAAGAAGAAGTATCATCGACGTACAGGCTTAATCGACCGGATTTTCAATAGCCTACTCGTTGAAATGCATATACCAGGTTATCAGTATTGTAGGTCTGGTGCAAAAGTAATGAAAAGATTCGCAAGAAGTTTGCTGTACAAAATCATATCGGATGCATCTATTGAAGAAGCTATATAGGTATATAAGCAAGATTAAATTTTCTAGCAACGTTTTAATAACTGTGGTCGGTACATACGACTCATTGAATTGCCGAATAAAGAAGGAAAGTGACGTAGGGCCAAATAATTTTGGGCTTAAAGTTTCAAATGGGTAATCGCGTATTGACATAAGGATTAAAAGTGGGACCCACGTTATGATTGATTTTACTTAAAAAATGTATTATACGTATTTAAATTTTTAATTAAAAAAACATAAATTTTATATTGCTTATTACAATGAAAATCATTTTTTATTTAATCAAAAATATTAATTAGAACAGAAATTGCATGCAATCACAGTAGGCTGGGGTCCGGCAGACATCCGTATGCAGTATTCGATCGAACAGAGAGGTATGCAGTTGCACGGTTAAAAAGTATTATATTCCATTTAAAAAAGTTAAAATTTAGAACATTTATGAAAAACTAATTTTCAATATTCGATGTACGAGCAGACCATATTTGACTTAAAACATTTTTTTATAAAATCAAAAATGACAAACTTATTGAAGATGATAATTTATAGTACATACCTTGTAAACTTATCAGTAGTTTTAACCCTAGCTCGTCGTGCCTATTTTTGGGGCCGTCATACATAGTTTGTCAGACGGACGATTTCATTGCTGTATAACTTTTGATTAGATGCGTTTTTTTTTAGGTTCAATTATTGTGAAATCGGTACGTCAGACTCTGACTAACAAGAATATACTATAGTCTAATAGCAAGAATTGTTCAAAAGTTATAACAGTTACGAAAACGTGTCATGAAGAACAGGTGGAAACGCAGGGTTTCCTCCGGTCCACCGAACCAGGTATGACGAGCTAGGGTTAAAAGAACATTCGGAATAGAGTGATTAATTTAGGATATTGAGTACAGTTTATAAGTCAAATCGTAATCCTAACGAATAATGATTAGATGTTTATTCTTAAGTCTGGCGTCGACTATGCTAAACATTTGTATAATCATCCATCATATTCTATGTGATTACATTCATGATTGCCTTAAGATTTGAAAAGCATCACACAGGTACATTCGATATAAGTTCATATCTGGAGAGATGGAAAACGTGAGTTAAAATTTAAAAGAAAACAGTCAAACAACGAAACTGTGGAACGAAACGGGAAATATATAATAATTTGGCACGATAATGGTTTCCGGGGCGCCAAGTTTTGACGATGGAATTACAATAGCATCTCTGGATCGAGAGGAATAAAAGTTTAGAAGTCATAAAAGACGATAGGACGAAGAACAATATTTTTATAATTAAAAAAAGGGTTCAGTAGGAATATAGACAAAAATATGTTATTTTATTTGTTATTCGGATTGAAAAATCTAGAATTAAGAAAATACCATAAAGTGATCACTGATATCGACTCTACGCATATTGGGTCATCATTTCTATGTCACAGACATGTGAAATTCACGTTCGAAATACGGCGCCTCGGATATCATAGTATCCTTAATAATTTTATGGCGAAGAAATCATGCACTTATCTTATAAGTGATTGATCTTACCTTGTGATATTGACAAAAGTTGACGATGACAGGCAGACAAATTCCTGGAGCTGGATTTTTTGCTTCTGTCACTGGTCGAATTGACTCAGGCATTGTGACCATTCCTGTTGTATACATTGTCTTGTTCTCGAACCTTACTGTGTAGACAGGATAAGCTACAATTGCAATGAGTATCAATAGATAACATAATATGTCATACACAAAATCTGTACAATATTCAATATTTTATTTTTCTTAATAACATTAAAGACTAAATGAAATGTGCTATAAATTTGAAATATTTAACAAAAATTCATTTGCACGTAAGCACACACATATATATGTTAAATATATCTGCTCCAGAACCCCGAATTAAAAAATTTATAAAAGAATTGCATTCCGCATAACAAGAGAGGAAGATTTGAAAATATTAGTCTGTTCGAACAACAAAATAATATATTTGTGAACTAATATAAAGTGGGAGTGGGTGGCATAAATTGTGCCTTAAAAATACATGCTGGTATTTTCAACGTATGCATATGATGATACGTTTTAAATGTGTACATTTACATACTAACAGAAAACTTCTTCGTGAGCTCCCTTATGTTCAACATTTCTAAGTTTTCTATCACCACCTACATTTCTGTATGATCACTAATAGCTGTGAATGATGCTTGAAATTATTAAGCAGACAGTAACAGACCGCAATCCTAATCATAGCCTTAATGTAATCATCTCAAGACTGTTTTTATTGTCAAAAAATAAATGAGTAAGTAATAGAGATTCTGTTAATAGTCAAGCTGATTGTGAGTAGAAAAGGTTCTGAATTAAGAACAATAGTTAATCATTAATTTAAAGAAACAAAAACTAAATTTTGTGCTATAGACAATATTTACTCAAAACTGGAACTTGATGTAGCAAACCGTCTCAATAATGGAACACTGAAAGGGGAACCGTAGTGCGCGCCGAACTTTTATGTGACGGTGCTGCTCTACGTCGTGGCTAGCCGTGGAAACACGCGACTATACTTTTGTACCTTAGTATCATGTCGCACCTTAGTGGTGCTCAGTAGCTTATTATATAAAAGACAAAAAATTCCTATTACACTTTTCGTTACAGAACTTAAAATCTACACCAAACGCTAAGAATTCGAAAATTTAGGTGAGAGAATCTAATGGCATGCGCAGTCATGTGAAAACTTGCAATTAATATGTATAAATACCACCTAACTAAAGATAGCTTGCGAGAAATGAGCACCACTGGCAATGGTTCGCGCGCGTTGGGACTAATCGTGACGTCACGGGTTACTACTCGCGCTCGCCGTGGCAAAAAGCTTAAGTTTTAAGTGACGAAAATTTGCTGTTTGACAGCTCGATTTTGTATTAGCGTAAAATCTTTAAAACGACTGCGCGTTCGTAATTTCCAGTGATACTGAAATATTTGTAGTACATATTTCTCGGTCCCTGCGTCGCCCTTTTTTGGATTTTCTTCGTCAATTCCATGGATACAGTGTCTAAAGTGCTTGGAAAGGAACGGTAAGGTTTTGACCGTGAGCATCTCGTCTTTTGATGGCTATTTTTGATAACGTTTTACATATTTTCTAAAGATTGATCGAAAATTCGGGCAATGCTGAGTCCGAGATTTCATCGGAAGGCTTCGAATGACCCTAATCAATTAAGTGAGTAGGTTCATGATTAAATTATTAAAACATTTTAAGGTAGGGAGATTGGTCTCGTCCGTGCGACTCACGCACACATGAGAAATGGACTACGGTTCCCCCTTAAGACCAGCCATTGCGTAATAACATAACGATTCGATTTTTCAAGTTTTATTTGCGCAGAAATCTCAACTGCGAGTGAGTTTATATAACTATACCACTGAAATATATTTTGTGACGTGTAAATTTTACTCTATCGGGTCCTTGGCGGGAACTGTAGTGTTACGTGGGGAAACGCGGATTTAGAAAAGAACCCAGGCAAGATCCCACCACCTTAAGGGCCAACACTGTTAAGAATTTTCTGTTTCTGATTCTGTTATTTTATTTTTGCTATGTCCCATGCCGCGAATATTGTATTCGCTTGGTTACCGAATCTCAAGAGGAAACCAGCGAGGAATGATCGACGCGAAATATTATTCATCGTTATTTATTACGAGAGCGTTCGAATTTGAATTATTTGTTTGACTCGCGAGCTTATGGGTCAGTTGTTGATTTCTCAAATTGTTTGAATTTAGAATTTTTGTACACGCATGGTTGCGTCACAAGACTGACGCAGTAATAAAGACCAATTTTTGTTATTGTTGACCCAAAATCAAATGTATAACTTTTATTTGAAACTGTTGTTGTCTCGAAGATCCCCGCCGCCTTCGCGAACTAGGTTAGTCGGTGGAAGACGATTTTACCTTTTCTTTTAATTTGTTAGAAATATGATGCGTGAGTTCGAGTCTTCCGCGGTTCTCTCGCGAGAACCTAGCGCCCAAGTTTTGAGTAAAAATAATTGTTGGATTTTTTTCAGCCCCTGGGTGCTAACTCGAGTTTGTAGCTCGGTCGGTCTCGCCTCCCGTCCGAGGTTCGATCGCGATTGCGTCGCAATTTATAATGTAAGACGTACATAGTAAGGGCATGCAGAGAGAGATAGCATAGCAACTATTCCTAGGGGAAAGTCTTTCTCTCTCCCACACTGTACAGTCTGCATTAAAAATTGAAGTAATTACAAACAATGACTGTCTCAGCAAAGTCGAATTAACAGACGAAGTACGTCTATAGACATCTATAGATTATATATAATCCAATAAATTGTCGTTCCTTTGTTTAAATCCACTGGACAATTATCTAAACTTAGGCTAAAAATGCTCTTTATGCGCATAAAGTTCAACAGAAATATATTATGCCTCAATTATTTAACGAAGCTAAAGCATCAGCACTGCTGCAAAACATTCGACGTCCAATTCGTAATAGAGTTCAATTTTGTGGTTGGTTAACTATTTTTTCTCTTTATATGCAGATTTTTTTTCAGATAAAAAAGAAATCTTTTTTCACATTCACTAGTACAATATTTCAATACTTGAACGATATACAAGAATACATTCACGTTTAAAGTTTATTTTACGTATACTTAATGTTCACACTGTGCGAAACTAATGACGTGTATACAGGATGTAAATAATATTGATATTACTGAAATACAAAATTTAGATCCATTATAACTTATTTCTTTATTGCCGTTGAGTCAAAAATTAACGTCACATCTTTCAGGTATTCCTTAATTTTACGTTCATGTTGAAAAAATTGAAAAACACTTTCTATAAACTCAATCTTGATCGTATAATTTCCTAGCAATTTTCTTAAGGAATCGACATGAGAAACGTTTATCTTTGTACGAATAAATTCGTAAGCACATAGAGAATAACAATAGGAAGTTGAGGCAAAGTCTTTCATACTCTTCGTATACTTTTTAGAATCCTTTGATAAATTTATTATATTCCTCATTTTGTGTTGGAATTCGCCCACGAAGCGGCGCCACTTGTATTCTTTGTCCCACATGGCGACCGCAACAGAGAGACGTGTCAGCAGTCCGAGCACGGGATTTAAAAAATATGTGATATCGTGATCGGAACGTAACTTGTATGTAATGTGCACAAAATAATTTGTTGTTTTACCAAAAGGGGAAGCACTATAGGTGATGCGATATCGAGTGAGTTCAAACGATTGAAAGTTTATGTAATTGATTTGACTAGCATTCTGGTGCCTCAAGCATATCGGTTTTTAAAAGAACAGAAATTTCTGCTTCTGAAATGAATGTGTAATATAATAACAAAACATATGTTTGGACGAAAAACTTATCTTGTTTCTTAAACTTGACAGGATTTCAAACAGACATCTACCAACATTGGGGAAAATAAATATTCACTTATAATAACAAAGTGTCGTAGTCATCTAAAAAAATATGAAATAATTGAAGCTCCATGATTATTTACTTTCTGCTAATGTAACTTTACATTAACAAAATATATTTTGCATTTCGCTTAAAATCGGTTCGCAATAACAAAAATGTTTGCTGAATTAACTGCTCGCCTTCTGCACCAAGTATTACCGTTTTTTTATTGAATAAAATATTTATACAACCTAAAAAGCCAGTGATTTAAATCAACGAAACAGCTATCGTTGAGACGCGTTACGTTATTTGACTGAGCTACACTATAGTTTGAGTGAATAGAGATTTGTTTTGCGCGATTAAATATAATTTCATATGAAACAAATATTTCGTTAGGCGAACCTTACATTTTTTGTTCTAAGCGTATCTTATCATTTTGATAAAACGTTGGATTCGAATAACCTTATATTATGCCGATTTCGATTCGTGGTACTGTGTTGCACTCGGTGTATCTATTGCATGAGAACAGGAGAGACAGAATCTACACTGTCAATCGTTCTGTGTCTCTTGTTCCCATGCGATAGATACTCCAAGTGTAATCTGATTTAGTGGATCGCAATCGACATTAACACGTTGACTGCCGTGGGGGTCACCAGTGACCGGCGGCATGGTCTATATTTCATAATAATATGCATCGCATAATGAAAAGTTCATGTTGGCGCCTTGGACAATCCATGGAAAATCCGTCCGGCAGTCAACGTGTTAATTTAGAGTGTACGGTGTTGAGTTGTACTTTATGCATCATATACTTAAATAGTAGGCAACATAATAAAAAATATGCCTTAAATAAAAAAATGGAGAAGCTTCCGAACGAAATTAGAATTTGGAGTCTTCCCTGTTTAACGTAATAAAAAATGTTCGTTCAGCCAGCTTTTACTTGGAAATATCATGTTATTGTACATTGCAACTACATTACATTGCACTGCAACGCTGAAAATGCTGAAACGTTGCAATGCAGTGCAACATAATGATCTGTTAGACTTTAGGGATAAAGAAACGTGTGATGTTGCAGATATCAATTCTTAAATTATTTTTTTATTTAGCGCTTGTAGCTGCTTACCAACGGTGTCAAGTTAAGTTAAACGAACGAAGCTTCATTCCAATAGTAACGTTTATTTACGTAAATTTATACTGGAATTCAATCAACCTAACCTCTTTGACAGATTAGTTTTTCAAATATTTTAAAAATATTCAGTCCGGAGACCAGCCAATCCCCGAGGCCCTGAAAGTCCATCTAGGGAAACGTTGAAGACCGGAAACGTAGAAGGATCAGTTCGAGCCAGATTGCGACACTTGTACCTGTGTGTGGAATCAAATATCTTATGAACTGATATATATGAGAAAAAGTTATTGATACATTCATTATAGGATTCGAATGCACTGAATCGATTATCACAAAAATCAAAGAGATCGATGTACGAGATAGGCCGAGCGAGATGATTTTATTTCAGTTCCGTCGTCGTCGTCGCCGTATACGTCTTCGCACGTCCTTTGACTTTTTCAGACGACAGATGGCGCTAGCTGCTTTGTCTTCTTCGCTTTATCGCACGACGGACGACGCTAGCGATTCACCAATCAAACACATTTCTCCGTCAAGATAGCGTTCACACCGAATTTTTACGTAATATAAGGCTGCCTTCACAACAGTATATATGTCATCATTAAACCATTAGCTTGCACGAAATATAGTACTGATATTCACGTGCAGTGTATCCATGCGTGTGTGTACTTCAACGTAGTTCCTCGTATTTAAGATGACGGATTTGGAGATACAGAATGTCCAGGTGTTTCTCTTTGTCGTTTCTTATGTTTAGGTAAACGAATGCGGAATTCCAGTTAAATTTTCAAAGATGTATTGTTGCAACGAATAGACATTGATTTCACATTAATACAGATTTGGGCAGAATCTCGTAATGTTTTATTAATTATTAAATCACCAGAAAAAGCAATCCTGTATTTGTATATACAGCTTCCACCTGCGAAGACTCATAGGGATTGGTGTATCTTTCTTGACAAATCTCAACTAGTGTTAGAAATAATAATTTTTCCAATGGCCACTTGCGGAATTTTAACTAAGTATTTCTCTATCGCTCTACGTAGGGAATGAAATGTCCAATTACCTATAATCACTTACCTCTTTCGCTACTGAACTGTCAAAGTGACGAGGTTTCCGTAAATTACGACCAATGCAATATATGCATTAGAGCATCACTTATTTCAACAAGACGAGTCTTACAATTAGTAACGTCATTTATTTCAGAAAATGAGGAGCGCCTGTAAGATCTTGACATCAGCTGCCTCGATATGCGCCATAGGGCTGCGCAATGTCATCACTTCTGTCAGTGTATAAGCGGATGGCTTGGCAATGGTGGCTATTAGGGCGAGACAGAAACTTAAATAAATGACGCTCTACTGCATATCACTCCTCTATCCCTTTCAGATTTATTTGATAATAACATTTCTTTTATATTATAAATAATTCATATTGCAATATCTCTAGCGGGAGTTAGGGTTTTCGACTCCATTTTGGATACTATTACTCTCAATTCTATTGGATCAACGAATTATATATAAGAAGCGGTAGTAAACGAATTATTCTCATGGCAAATCAGACAAGAATCGACACGAGGTCAAGATATCATTGATGACGGACTATTCATCGAGGTTTGGGAAGACTCAGGGCCATCGTACGAAAACGTAGTATTTCGATTTTTAATTAAAATTAATAATGAGAAAGAGTAAAAAATGATAATGAAAGAGAGTTAGAGTTATAGTTTATTTTAGGTTATAAATATGACAGACGTATCTTATAAGTATGAATTTGACAGTTGATTAACTATGTTCTAGATTATTGATGGACTTTGAATTTGTAGAGGGAGAGGAAAAGAGAAGCGTTTATATTTATGGCTTGGAACGTACTTTACTTGATTTATTAATAATAAAAAACTGTAGTGACAGTTATTTATTAGTTCATTATTATCAGTTTTGTTATATTACAGATAAGAGGTTATATAACGTCAATGTAGGGTCTTGAATTGGAAGACTATAGGTGCTAGAGATTCAAAGTAGGGCCAGTAGACTGAAGTGCAGTCAGAAGAAGGTCTAATATTTCATTCTAGACGAATTAAAAGTTTAAATTAGGGACTATCAGTTCATTAAACGTAATTATGACAATTTGTGCGTGTATGGAAAGTTCTTCAAAAGGTACAATTCTTTAAAAATATAATATTTCGAAAACACTTATTCGAAAACAATCTTGCGAATGCACATTTCTTCGAAACTACAATTTTTTGGGAAAAACAAAAAAATAGCTCGCTTGGTATAGTAGAGTCCATATACACAGATCACTGCTATAATGAGCTTCTAAAGAGTTGAGCTAGTTTAGGTTAGGACGCCAGTGATATAAAAATTATTGGCGAGCGAGCAAAGCGAGCGAGTCTGACTATACATTGATCAATGCTTTAATGGCCCCGAAACGTAGGCGTAATGGAAAAACGGGGGGTTAGGTATTTTTTTTCGAAAAATTGTATTTTCAAAGTATTTTCAGTAAAGCAATTTGTGATCACGTTCGTTAGATCTTTAACATATTGTCGTCCACGATGAGCAACCTTGGGAACCTGGGGAAAAAGTAAACACGCGATGCTTTGCCCCATGACGCAAGGTCCGGCCATGTGTGGATCCTTATCGTGCACTTATCAATGTCTCCGAACGCTTACCTTGTGGAGACAAAGTCTCCATACACTGTCGCTTGCTACAATTCTAGTACGTAGGAAAACTTTTAAGATTAGGGGCTCCTGCCAGGGTCTGCGCTGTAGTGTTCAAATTAGCTTAGTTTTTATGTAAGGCAGTCAGAAGTACGAAGGCCAAACAGCCAAATCGCCTTCATCAGTTAACCAGCCACCACCCTTCCGTCCGCCACTCTTTTGCTTTATCCTCATCTTACAATTAACCACCACGTCGCTTGACGCGAGCTGGGACGTCTTTACGCTCCCCCTCTACTTCGTTCTAGCTGGGTGCTCTTCACCGTAAACGCTACTCAGCCTATTCAGTGGCCCTCGTGACGGCCGTCTCCATGCCATCCGGCACTGGCCCTTGGATTTTAAGAACAACTAGACACCGAGGTGGGTGACGAGCCAGAGAGGCTCGGCTACGCATTTAACGGCGCACGGAGAAGGAGCGGACCCTCGCTGTTACGAACCCCGAGGCTACCGAGTGTCCACTTTTCGGCGCGGATCTTACCGCTACGGCTGCCCCCTTCCGGGGATCCCCGTCACATCTAGGTCCGCCAGGCCTCCCAGCGACTCCAGGGATGAACCTCCCTGCCGTGGGTATCCCGAGGTTCACCTTGGAGCCCGGACTTTCCGGTCCTTCCATCGACCCCAGGAATGACCTCAAACTGCGACGGGTGCTGCATAGGTGCAGGGGGCCATTTGTCGACGACGCTTAAAATGACGACCACGCTACTCATTGGACCCAGCACGGACCTTATTAGGCCCGACCTGGAAATCCTCATCAAAGTATTAGCTTGCATCCTCGCTTTCCTCGTCCTCCTCATTCCCATCTGGCGTCTAGTCCGGCTTTCCCATGAAAAACCGCGCCCACTTTTTTAACCGTCCTTTTTTCCCCACCACAACCGGGCTCGGACACCGCGTTCATCGCAGACCACCGTGGGCTCGGGGTCCAGAGCAGCCATTGACCTCGCCTTTTGCACCACGCCGTCCTTGCGGCAAATCCCGTAACGGAACAATAAAATGGGGTGTGAATGTCAATACAAGGCAAATAAGAAAGGGCCAAGAACTGAACCCTGCAGCACACATGAGGTCACAGGTAAAAAGAAGGATATATCTCCATTCCGACCAATGACTGCCTGAGAGCGATCTGTACGATACGATGCTATAAAAGTACGCATCGACAGGAAAAAACCCGCGCAACGCATCACTTAAAGTAGTTTCCCCTGGCAGACTTAATCAAACGATTTGCCAAGATCAAAAAGGACCAGAATGATAATCATTCATTCATCAACTGCAAAGCAAATATCATCTAAGTAACGACATCTGCATTAACGACCCAAGTTAAGGCAGTGTCAGTGCCAAATTCAGGGCATATTGAAGACTGCTCCCATGTCGCAGGAAGTTCAACATGCATCAACAACTTGTTATAGAGTTTAAACAAAAAGAAAAATATATCCTCAAGGCTTGTGTAATATAAAACATCAGCAGTTCATCCGGACCCAAGACACGAGAGTCCTTGTCCTTCAAGTTACGAGCGAGGTCGAATGGTAAGATATGTTTGTAAAAGAAATCATCACCTCAAATCTCAACGCCAATATGCTCGGTCGATGTTGACCAGGGTTCATCCTCGTGCGAATGGTATGCATTAATAAGGTTTTTATTTATCCCCTCCAAGGAACCATACAACTTACGTCATTTCCAGGATAATTTTACAAACCCAAGTTTATGGAAATGTCTCTAGATTATACGCGGATTCCATGAAAAGGAGAAGAGGCTAAATTCGCACGCGAGATCAGAGCATGGGTTTCATTGCGCCTCAACTGATGCAGCTTAAAGTCAGACGAAGCACGAGACCGGATAAAACGAGGTGCAAATCGATTTCTTTCTTTCATAAGAGTTCTAATCTCCTCATTTACTCACGGTGTCGGGGCCCGTCGCGGCGTTAAAGTACACAATTGATTGAGTTCACCTAAAAATTCTATGAGATTATTACTCAATTTATCCGTCAACACATCTCCCGTAGATTCAGAGAAAAAGGCAGTCCAGTCGCACTGCTCTATCCTAGACAAGAAGGTAGGTGAGTTCAGAGATTCATCATGGTGCGACACCTCACGCCTTTGGATAGCAGGGGGCCTCAAACAAAACGAGATCAAATCAGTTCATGTACAAACATGAACGGCACCGGTCCGAAAGAGGTAACCTTAGATGAGCAGTCCGCAATATAAAGATCCACAGATGTGTACCGCGCAGATAATAGGTAGCCGAGTGTTGAACTAGATGTAAATTGTTACTAGCAATGACAATGATGGATGGAACTCGATCCTCTTTCAATGCAGATCGTTAGCCATTAACGATGTCCCCGGGAATAATATCTAGGGTGAGTCAACCTTCTGGACAATCCCCATGATCGGTGAGTTTGAGCAGAGAGGCAAACCCGAAATAAGCGTCACACTATCGAATTGTCGTTGTGTAAGCAATTCAACGCGGTCGCGCAGGGCTACGCATTTAGAACAAGGCCTAGCTGAAGTGCTCCCAGATTTATAGCGCCACCCGAGATCATCCGTACGGTGCTCAAGCAGGGCGCCTTTGATAGTCCTGTTACACGTGCTAAGTGAAAATAAATCCTCAGACTGCTTATTTCCCACGGTAGATGTATTATTACAACCAGTATAAAAAGTTACGAAATCTAAGAGAAGCACATGATGGCGAAATATCTCTGAGACGACCCTCGCAATTGACAGATGAATCGCATCACTTGGAAGTAAAAAAAAAATTAATTTTTGACGAAAATATTTGTACGCGAGAATTATAGACGAAAGATAAAAAGAGAAACCTTTTGTTGATAAATGACTCTGAGTCACGTGCAGGAAAATCTCTTGCAAAAAGAATAAAAAGTGCTTCTGATCTTTGTCTGGCTGCTGGGTGCTTTTTTGAACTGAGGACAAATCCATTTTGTTCGGTAAGTTTCTCACTATTTTTCGACAGACCTCGTAATGAATCATGATCAAATTATTATTTAGAAATTACATTAGAACAGTTGTGACACAATTTTTAATAAAATTAATTATTGTAGATAGTCGATGATAAAGGACAAAAAAAATTCAGAAGCTGCTAATCAAATAATAGGTGCAAGTATGCTGTAGTGTAAAATAGATTCATGACTTATCGTACACGTATTTTAAAATTATTGTATAAAATGTCAAGACATTAAAATGATGTTGACTAAATTACAACACGAAGTCCGAGAAATAAAGGAAAACAAAGCACTTTAAAGTAGTAAGTATTAAAAGTAGACACTTTATATCTACAGCTAGTTCTTCCTTTTGAAAATCTGATAACAAATACGACTCACGCTTTCGAAATTGCAGTTTTTTTTAATTTTGGAGTGTATGCATAGTTTCACTTCACGCTAATTAGTAACTATAATAAAATAATTCCTCGTTAGAAAAAGTTATCGAGTTCGAATCGGTACGACTGTCATGTATTGAAATTGTTTTTTTTTATTCGGAGTATACTGTGCATAGTTTTACTTCACAATAACTAGAGACTTAAATATAAGGAGTCGAAACAAGATTTGTCCAAGAAATTTTTGGTATACTTTTTTATTCAGATTCCCCTTATAAACTTCATTTTCCACGCATAAAACTACATAAAATTCATTTTCAGGTTGAAATTGGGCACCAAGGGAGTAGTTTTAGTTATGGCATTGTTTCCTATGCAGGTTTTACTAAAAAGTAATCTAAAAGGCAGACAAAGTGAAATGAAACCAGCTACAGAAATTCGAGAAGCATTAAATCCAAATATCCTTGCTACGATAGAAAGTTAAGGCAATTTTATTTATTTTTTTTTCTTTCTTTCACATAATAGCTAATTTAGAAGAAAATGAATATCATCTATGCATAATGTTTTTAGAAGCAGCAAAAGAAAAGGCATCCTAGAACGTACTAATGTGGTACATTGGGAGTGGCTATTAATAATAAGTTGAATGATTTGTGACGAAGAAATAAAGGGGCTGAAGATCAGGAAGTAATGCATAAGAGTTATATTCAAGTTTACAAATACTCTAATAAATGCTTTCATTTATTTACAGACTCTAGATGCTGATGTTTAGAATTTTTTTTCATAATATGAAAAATCAAAAAATATTAGTAATAAGAATAATATTAATAACTGGATAATAAACTAATTATTGAATAATAATTCAATCTGTATATTACCTTATAAGGACATCAAAATCGTAGAATTGAAGTATAAATTCATATTTATGTATATTATTTATGATACCTTGCACATTGTTCAGCAATTTCCTTTCACGATAATTTATTATAAAAAATATGTAATCAGGCCTAATAAAGCAGTAAAAACTTATATATGTTGAGATATTTTTTATTTTATTGCATATATCATATAAGTCAGTTATATACGGGAAACGTCATAAACATTAAACGCTTAGTAGTAGATGCTACCCCACGTGTTAGCATACAATTCAATACATACGTTACTTCTGTCACGTGATTTTTCAACTTACGGCCATAGACGACCCCAGCTATCGGTTCGGATAATGTTCAGGCTTTTTGGTTCATTTCGAGTTGTTTCCCTGTTCAGAAATTACGTTCTCGGATAGATTCGCATGGTTACGCCAATGTTCTAGCTACGATTCGTTATGTTGAGTTGAGGCCGAGGTGCTCGAATCTGCCGTGGAGGAAAAGTCTTGACGAAACGAGTTGCCCGGCAGAGTTGA
>JARQTG010000315.1:0-153253 GCA_030142615.1 Syrista parreyssii
TGGAACTTGCAGGAAGATGAGAAGAAATGCACGAGGATTCGGATGTTTGCACAGTGGTACTTATACATTGATAATACTGCCGCGAAAACAAACATAGAAATGCACGAACAAGTATTCAATACGTCCGATGAACTAGTCTCAATAAACCCGCGATAAATTATTAAAGATCTGTAGGAATAAGAAATTAAATTAATTTATAGAGCCAGAAATACTATCGCAATTTAACAACTATTCCGCGTACAACAGAAAATCAAATTCAACAAACTAACAATTCATTATGTAGGTCTGATAACTATATAATGCGCTAATACGCATCGATTGAATTAAAATCCTTTGAAAAGTATCTTTTAAATCCCTTATACAATTTACGACGAGTAATGATAATCACTATATGCAATACAGAGGGAAGTAAAAAGCGCTAACGATATGCAACCAGCTATACTTATATGCTTTTCGCCATTAGGACTTATGAGAAATTATAATAAAAACATCCTATTTTGAAATACAGCTGAAATAATAGTATGTTTATAAACTAACGCGAAGTTCTTCCACGCTTCATAAACAATATTAGCAATGCCCTATGTCTGTACTTTACGGAGTTCAAAAGCCGAATGAATGTAAGCGTCTAGACGCCAAACACATTTCCTCCCCACTTAACGGGAAATTTTCTCTAAAAGTTTTATTCATCGTCAAAGAGATGGCACTGCATTTATTTTCCAAGCTGTGCTGCTCCTTCACGGACATTGTTTGAACTGTGTATCTACTCTTATGGTACTTTGTATTAGATCATTATGCAATAGCGTAGACGCTGTAGTAGCTGTCAAAAAGATTTCGGAGCAGAAATTAGAAGAACTTTGCATTGCATGAACGTTTGACAGAAAAATTATTAAAAGAAGAAAGTTTCTTATTGTATTGCATTTATTAATAATTACGCTGTCGTGTACAAATAATGGCATCAGGATTAGAGAGTTACGTTAATCGTATCCTTTTTAATATAAAAATACACATAATAGAATTGATGCTTTCCTATTATTGAGGTTATAATTTCCTTACTAGTTTATTATCTAAGATACTGTCTCAATTATCACATCTGATGGACGGAATTTTATAGTGAGCATAAATTATAATAATCTCTATTTTTTGATGAACTTAAACACTAACAGAGTATTATGGTTTCATAGGGTACTTTAAAAGGGTTTGATCAAACAATTAATTTGATTCTGGATGAATCTCATGAACGAGTCTACAGTACTACCCAAGGTGTTGAACAAGTTGTTTTAGGTCTACATATAATACGTGGTGACAACGTGTAAGAGAAAACATACAGTAGAATTAATTCAATATGTTTCAAGTTACCAAAATTTTTTGATTCACTTGCAGGGCAATCGTTGGAGAACTGGATGATGAAATGGATACTAGACTGGATTTGTCTACAATTAGAGCAGATCCCTTAAGTTCTGTAATCCATTGAAATAAATACTTGCTGATTCACATTATTTATATTGCACAATGTGTAATAGTTTATGTGAATCAGCTTAAAAAAATTGAGGTATTTCTCTTTTAAGATCATGCCATTATGGTAAACTGAAACTATTATTTCATGAGAAATATGATTGTACAGTCAAGAGTTACTATCATAGTAAATTTTTTTTATTATACAAATCATTCTCCTTGCATAAAGTTATCAATATTGTTGAATTAATAATAATAGTGATCATAGCTGTGTAACTTAATCAGGAAGATAATGAACTACATATGCTATCAAAATACATTGGAGCCAGAGCACTTCCAGTGAATGAACGAATAAACAATTTATGAAGAAGACGCTACTCATCTTCCTGAATGGATAATCAAGAATTCGTCATTCTCAAAAACAAAAACATTCCTCTCCTCGCACTTGTCGAGGTACATAGATGATTAAACATGGATCTGGTGACTCTGGTGTTAAACAGGAAGTGTTGTAAAAAATTCCAGGCACGTTCGCACTAGTATTTTCATAAATCCAAGGAACAACTCTGACAAGTTACGTAAAGGATAATTCTGTACAACCAGAAGACCGATTCCCCATGCTTGATACATTATTGATAATACAATAAATCACTTGACGCCATAGATTCACCTATAATAATACAATATCCGGTACCTATATACCTATGTACACTGGAAGACTTGAAGAAAAGCAAATGAAAGAATAACATACAGTAAAGATAATAAAGAATTATTTGAATAGATAATTCAAAAAATGAATTTAAGAATGACTCTTTAGTTGACAAAGGATGTCATCCACTATATAAATTTTCTCGTCTTCACTATTATGGTGTCTCTTGAGCGTGCCCACAGAAAAGAAAGAAAACATAAAAATAAACTATATACAGCCATGTATAATATTTATATCTCGCGTAAAAAGATTCGCCATTTGAATAAAAGTCGCCATTTTTTTCATAAACCAGCACCGGAGTGCTGGTGCAAAATCTCATGAGTGCGCGTCCGGGATGCACATATTATATATAGAAACCATGGAGGTGACATCCGGATCTTGATAAATCTAATGGCGCGAGAACGCATGTTCCCTCACCTTGTCACGTTAATGGAAGAAGTCTGATCATGTTCCTCGTGTACTGGAGCACTGAGCACTGAGCACTGTGTATATTAGATGCACTGGGTCCTTGGTCTTTTAATGGAGGAGTAGGACGAGGAGCACCGTCTTTAAGGAGATCTATTGGCACGATTATTAGTGCCGGCATTAGTCCTGTTCCTGTTTCTTCTTCTGACTCTACCACCACGTCTGGTTTGATTTTGATTCCCGTTATTCCACTCGGGCCCATTTCCGCCAAAATTGGAAGGATTGGGTCCATTGGGTCCGAATCCCATCATTCCCGGATCGTTCGGACCAGGACCAGGTCCAGGACCGTAGTTTCCTGGTCCATAGTTTCCAGGTCCACCAGGGCCAGGACCCGGACCAGGACCTGGACCCGGACCTGGACCTGGACCGGGTCCAGGACCAGGACCATAATTGGGACCATCGTAGGAAGGTCCTACATCCGGACCAAATCCTATTCCTGGAACAGGCCCTAATAATCCTGCACCATTGTTACGCTGAGCATTAAACCGCGGATCGTATGCCATTTGATTCTGGGGCATCATAGGTCCATTTGGACCCATTCCTGGTCCCATATTAGGCATCCCTTGCATCCCTTGCATTCCCATAGGTGCCATATTAGGTGGCGGCATTGGCCCACTCATTAATGGTCCGTTTGGACCCATTCCACCCATCATAGGTCCCATTGGACCCATATTTCCCAACATTGGATTGGGACCCATAGGCATAGGCATTCCCTGAGGTCCAGGCATACCCTGTGGTCCCATTCCCATGTTATTCATATCAGAAGGAGGCTGTTGCATTGGCACGCTTTGCATATTTGATACATTTGAGCTTGGAGATGACTGTGCCACTGCCTCCAAAGCTTTTCGTCTTGGATCAGATCTAACCTGAGGTGGAGATTTTGGAGTATCTGGCTTAGCAGGTGGTGGTGACATTGGTGAGTCTGCCAAATCCGACTTAGACAGTCTAAAGATCTTCCTTAATCGAGGATCGTACTTCACTTGGGGATCGTTCTTGGTCAACTTGAGTCCCGTATAGTCAGGTCGAGGAATGTCTACCACATAGACTTTGAACGTTATGGGAGGGTGCGAACTAATACTAGCATCTATCTCAGTGCAGGGCATGTGACTTGGTGCAGGCTTAAAAGGTAGACTGAGCATCTGACGAAGATCTACGTCCGACCTGATGGACGATTCCGTGAACGTACCGCCAACTACCCTGAGATCCGTATCGCCGAAATCCGTGAAACGTTGACGAAGATCCATGTCCTTGCGGCGGTGATCCTGATCACTCCTCGACCGTAGATCAGTATCCAAATTACCATCCAGTGAGGTTATGCCGGAACTGTAGATGCTATTCTCTATTCTCATTGTCTTAGCCTCCTTCTTCGGCTCGACTCTGTTCGGACTACTAGGTTTCTGTTCGTCTCTTCTCTGTCTAGGGTCCCTGGACATCCTGGGATCTCTAGACACCGGTACCGTACTTGCACTGGGTCCAGGAGATGATCTAGGACTCGTCGTCAAATCCTCCACTTTGGATATCTTCGCTTCAGGCTCATAATCCTCCACCATCTTACTCGAGGTGGAGTAATCCTGGTCGAACTTTGTCTTTCCTTGAGAAGATTCAGCTTTCGAACTTCCTCCTGATTTCCCATTGGCTGAACTTTGTGCCTTTATTGATGACAAGAGCTTTGTCACCTCAGCACTAATATCGATTTTACTCAGGTCGCCCAGTTTGTCCACTATCACTGCAGGCTGAGGAATTGCTGCAGGTAGAATAGGTTCAGGTTCATTGACAACCTCCTTTTCTTCTTCCTGATCACCGTCCTCCTTTGGCACGTCTTTGAGCACTATCGTCAAGTTTCCTGCGTCATCGTCGTCGTCATCCTCATCATCGTCATCATCTGAGTACCAATCTTCCTGAGGTTGCGTGTCCGCCTTGTCAGACTCATCCTCTAGGTTCTTAAAACTGTCCTGAGCAGCCCGTTGCTGCTGCTGGATACGCATAAATAATTCCTGAACCTTCTTTGGGAGATGCGATGGAATTTCTTCGGTGGCGGTCTGAATAGATGTATCTAAAAAGTCAAAGAAACAAAATATATTTCCATTCCACTACGAGATTCCATCACATAAATATTATTCAGAGGATAGTTAACTCATATAAGATTCTTACCATCTGTCTTTCCTGGTTCCTTATCCTTATCATGGTCTTCTACTGGCATCTCAATAACCAGGTCAGCTTCTTCATCCCTGTCACTCTCCTCATCGAGTTTTGTCTTGGCCAGACTAGCGGCTTCGTCTGCTATACTAACAACCTGGGGATGTTTCGCTGCGCTTGCGAGTAATTGTCTCAAGTCGATGTCCTTAGAAGTCTCTGAAGATGCTTCTTTGATCTTCGCCTGATGGAATAATTCTCATTAGAAACAACATATGACACAGATTTTTTTTTTGAAAACAGAAAATTGGTCACGTACAATATTCTCCCTCACCTGGGCAAGAATCTCGTCCTCCTCGACATCTTTAGTAAAGTCTTCCTTATCCTTGTTCTTGTTCTTGTTGCCATCGCCGGCATTCTGTCCGGATTCCTTATAGAATCCCATATTGGCAATCCTCTGCTGTAGAAGTTGCTTTTGAAGTTGTTGCTGAACGGCCAGACCCAGAGCGGCGTTAGGAAGTTGAAGACCAAGTTGACTGGCAGATTGAAGTAGCATAATCTGCTCATAAGGAACCCTATCTTCATCAGACCCCCAGCGAGTTTTCTTGCCAGAAGGCTTTCGATCCTTGTTAGAGTTGATTTTTTGAGTAGGACTCGCCGAACTTTCAGATCCTTTGAAATAAAGATTAAGTTAACCTTGCATCTCAATTACAAACATTAGAAAAACGTCGCTAACAAAAGACAACAAAATACTAACCTTCATCATCCTTGCTGTCAGTTCTGCTACCGTTGCCAGGAGCAGGTAAATTTAGCTCGAACAAACTGGGAATCTTTTGATTTCCTACGTCCTGACCCTGAGCAAGACTTCTGGCTGTGTTATTGATCATAAGCATAGCACCTTCGCGACTCAGTCTTGGAAAATCACCAAGGATCTCCTTTGGAGCAGTTTCTAAATGCTTCAGGAGGATACCCTTCACCTGCTCGTTGAGAGGTTCATGAGAGAACTTGCAATTCTCTCCCTGATTACATTTGAGTCCAGTATGGAAGAATTTGCATGGAAAGTCATGGTGCATATAAAGACACTTGTCTCTTTTTGCACAACAATCCATTAAGTAGAACTTGCAGAGTTCCATCTTCCTCGGTGGAAGTGCATTGTGTGAGAATGGGCAATCGTCTCCTCGATGACACTTTCCTTGCATGTAATACAGGCATATTGCATCAGGATCCTGTCCATGATCATTTCCTTGATTTCTACGTCCATTACGTTCATTTCGCATTTGACCTCTACCCTTGTTTTTTCCACCGCGATCATTCTTTCCACCACGTCGACCTGAAACGAATGGAGCCCCATTGAAATTTTCATGATTATAAAACTAAGGATTTCCTGAAGGAAGTTTCCAACTACCTCCACCGCGTCCTCCGCCACGTTTATTTTCATTTTCGCGGTGTCTGTTCAGACCAGGTCGATCATCATAATCCGAATTGCTGTCGAAGTTGTCGTGGTCATTATTTCTTCTGGGTGGTGTACTATTTTCTCTGGAATCTTTCCTAATGGGAGAAGCTCCTCTAACGAAGAGCATCTCGTCGTCATCCTCATTGGCATCTTCGTCGTCGCTGAACTTCCTTTTCTGTAAATACAACACGGTGAAGTTTAGAATTTGTGGATATTTAAAGAACGCTAGAACATTTTATATATACCTTTTGCTCTTTGATACGGTCGTCATCCTTGTCATCGCGTATTCTCTTACGGTTTTTGTTCCTGCTGTTTTTGTTCTTGGACTTGTTTTCTTGATTTTTGACTTTGTCTTCTTCAAGAGCAGCTCTAATCGCCTTCTCAACATCTCCTGCCCAGTCCTCAGACGGATTCTTGTACTTAGTGAAACGGTCCGTCTTTCCACCACTTCCTTGAATGGATTGCTTCTTGTTCTTATTGAATTTACTGTCAAAGTTCTTGCTTTTCGGAGAGTCATGTTTTGATATTGGCTTTGGAGATTCCTGGACAGGCTTCGGAGGAGCTGCCACAGGTATTGGTTCATCATCCTCATCGGAGGGGATTTCTCCATCTTCCAAGTCCTCATCGTTATTACTAGAGAATTAAAAAAAATTTAACTATACCTAAACTTTGCTCTAACAGTATTTCATTTTAACTATATAGAACTGTTCCTTACTGTCATATATGTCAGTACAGGAAAACGTGCATTCACTTATCATAGTAATAAAAACATATGACTTTCATATTTTCTGTTTTTCAAAAACATATTTTACTCTTTGATTCTATTGCCAAATTATACTGGAATTTATTTTTCCAAGTTTAATAATACCAAGGACACTTGCCAAGGAAAATGACAATCACAAGCATTTTGTTGCAAATAATATTTGAGGATTATCCCAAGTTGGGACTATCCTCTTGATTGATTCTGATGATGAAGACCTTGAATGGTATCATAAAAGTATCATTTTTAGGATGATACACATTGCTTTCTTCAGCATGGTATCTCTCCCTTTAAGGCATTCACTTTTACTGTGTCATATCATAATTTCTGCTCATAGGATTCTGTCGCATTGGTTAAAGTCCTTTCTTAGGACTCTTATTTTTTTTTGGAAGAATCCTGTAAAAAAGGATCATCTGCCACAGGATCAATGGAACATTCTGCAGACCTGGTTTAAAAAGAAACAGAGACAAAAGGTCTCTATCGGCTAAATCATGAAGAATTGAGCTCTGTAAATCAGAGTCTCATCGAAATAGGAAACAAGAGAGCTCTAAGAGGCACAAAAATAAAATATTCATATGAGGGACAAACACAGCAAACAATACACCCTGATGATAATACCTATGAAATATCCCCTTCAACAAAATTCATGAATATTAAATGATTAAAAAAATAATTGAAGGCACCTAAGACTATCTTTAAATCAGATGTACAATATGGGACAATAAGTAATGCTAAACACAATGAATAAATAACTACTATAAAAAAATACTAAAAAATTTCAAGTTCAGCTGTTATAATAAAATTCTACTATAGCTAGCATTGCCTACAAGGACATGCGTCAACAGCTGCTAACCCAACCAAAAACGTCGACTCCGGTCAAAACAAATTCCGCGGGAAGTTAGTCAGGAATAGTCGTCATGCAAGTGAGAAGAGCCGATCGATATACGAATAAAAAGAGAATATAGAAGAATTTCCACAGAATGTTAAAGTAACGCACACTAGACTTCCACATCACCCAAGAGAAAGTAAAGCTATAAATACATTATACGACATGACATATCATAACATAAAAGCAACAACTATCCATCTACCACAATAAAATAAATCCCATTAGTATAAAAAGGATATTCCCAAACCAGAGCAAAATAGAGATGCAGGCAAATAATCTAATAATCAATTCGATCAGACCATCAAAAAGAAAAGAAGGAAAATATTAAACAAGATTTATAAAAGTCAAAGGATTTTGATTCGCAATAGCACAAAAGACTTCAGCTAGAAGAGCAATAAAACAAAATGAAGTTGATGCCGAAGTAAAAGCAGAGAAGAATCCCCGAACCGGAAAACGATGTCTTTCATAATTCGCGTCTTCTAAAGGAAAGAAAGAAAAGAAATTAGATTGGATTTACCTTACCAATCGGGTCATCATCATCATTATCATCATCATCATAATCATCATCATAATCATCAACATTGTCATCATCATTATCATCGATTTTAGCATCATTTGCAAGGGTGCATCACTTTTTCTCAATATTATATTGTCAATTTTAAATCCTTCGTGACGCCATTACACATGATACATATCTCTGCATACGTACATATATGTATGCTATGTCTCATTGCTTGGTAAACACTGGACTATATTATGCAATGGTGTAGACACATACAGACCCATACCTTCTACATACATACTTCAATATATACATAAGTATGCTGAAGGTCGAATTTTATGCATTAATAAAAAAAGGATATTGTGTAATTTTTTCTCAGGAAAAATTCCTTGAGATTCCCTCAATCGTTTTTAATTCTTGGCAGATGTCCTTGGGAGTAAGAAAAAAATGTTCGGGCGAGAATAATGTGAAAAAAGACTATGTCAGTCTACCTCATTTTTCCTCAATAGAAACTTTACAGAACGGGAGAGATCATGATGCGAAAAAAAAAACCGATGGATACTTTCCATTGTTCAGTTAGCGTGGATTATCAACGTTACAAGGAAATGGCGTCCGAACGCAGCTGGCTGCTATGTCCATACATGTGTATAGAGTAGCAGTAGTGAGTCATTTTGATGTATGTATGTAACTCTGAGCAACCGCGATAAACGTCATAGCGATAATTTCACGATTAATTTCAAAGAGAAATTACAAGCGATATGGATAAAGATAGTCATGCCAGGAAGATGATGCTTTATCGTGAGAACCAAGAGAAATAATGTAATAACCACTAGCGATCCCAAAAGACAACCGAAATGCTATGATACGGATATACATATAAATTTATCAAAAATCGATAAAAGACGTGGCAAATAAATGACAGAAAGAAAAGAGAAATATGTAAATAGCCGAAAGAGTCAGTGTACGAATCGCGTAGTACCTTTGTATATTAGAATGGAGTCCTTGTCTGCCCAAACAAGGACAAAGGACGACAGTAATAAACGTTTAAAAAAATATAAAAGTCCCTCATAGTATCAGGAATATCCATATTACACGTATTCTTTTGTAAAACTACATAGAAACAAATCCGTCGATAAATCTTTGATAAACGTTCTCGCCCGACATAATCTTCTCTTGCTTGTTTTGTTTGTGGAATTAAAAATGAGAGGCAAACCTTTGAATCAGAGTCTCGGCCGCGTTAACACTCTCGAGTGCCATGTCTCTCTGTATTTTCAGTGTGAATTGCGTGTCAATGCGTGCGTGCCTGCGTGCTTTTAAGTGCGTAGCAGCAGCCCGCAACAAAGTAGAGCACGCGCCAGCCTGTCTGTTTCTCCCTCTCTATGCTGCCTGCATGTATGTTTCTCTCTCTCCTTCTCTCTCTCGCTCTATATACACGCCGACTCGTGTCTTTTATCGTTTGGCAACAACAGCCCTTTTTAGCCAGCTGTACGTGATACGAAGCGCGTTAACGGATCCAAATAAGACACACTATTGTTAAAGATGACGACGTGGCAGCAAGGCCGACGAGGATGAGCCTCCACCGACGGGATCGTGGTATCGATTGCAATGATGATGCCGCAGCAGGGTGTAATAACGTGACGCGAGAGATCGAACATTTAGAAAACGATGTCTCCTCCGGTATCTTAGGCCCACGTATATAAATAATCACGATTCGTTTGTGTCCCCCAGGCTTCCTTTGGTTAAGAGAAGAAAAAAAAGAAGAAAATTCAAGGAGACAGCTTATACAAGGAGACAATTAACAGAAACAAGGAGTAGTAGTGAGATCTTGAGAGATTTTTCGTCTGATATAAAATGCCAGGAGAGGCTTCTCTCATGGATATACCCTCCTCTCACTCTCTCGGTTCCTGATCTTTCGACCGTCTTTAAATTCTCAAAACAAGGACTCAAACCACGATCTTTTAATCCCAATTAGTAAGTGTCTCTCTTCCGTCGAGAACTAAATTCCTCGCAATATTTCTTTTAAATTCGTCGTTGGCTCAATAACTCGCCTCTCCCTTTTTATCGTGCTCGACCCCTTTTTCTCTATATATATGCATGTATATATATATATATATATATATTCACTCTCGATTCCTGGTCGATATTTCCTTCTGTGTTCACTGTATTACGTATATCGCGTTCCTTTTTTCTAGGTTTCTTCGACAAGAAGAGAAATTTTCGTCAAAATATTTTACGTCCTCCTTCTCGCTACGGCAACGTCATTCTGCCTGACGTGGCATATCGCGCAATGGCCGCCGTCTTCTCTCTGCTTCCCTCCAAACGTATATATATATGCGTGTACATATATACACGCCCGTGTCTCTCTCTCTCTCTTTTCTATCTCTGTAACCTGTTTTTCCTGTACAATATGTGCGTGTATTAGTCAGGCGTCCCGTACAGTCATGTTAGCGTTTCACGGCGTCCCTTCGTGTACTACGTGGCGCGTCTATACAACCGGCGTCCTTGTACCATCGTGCAACGTGATGTGTAAAGTCTAAAAGAATTGGATGCAGGAGAAATTGAGGGATTCTGATTGGTCGACAGATGTCGCATCAATCGTTTATCCTTGGGTGGGGAAAGATAGTAGAGGGGATATGTCAATGGTGGGGATATAATTGACTTACTCTATCCGTAAATAGAGTAAAGGACGTAATTAGTGTGTAAACCGGAAGTGACGATTATGTGTGATGTTTGTGTGAAAGTGTATGTACATGTGCTAATGAAGGAAACGGAGCAGAATACGCGCGCCTTCTCTCTCAGCGGGAAAACTGTGAACTACACGAGATATACCTTCGTTGGGCGTTGTCGCGTAGGACAAGAAAAACACGCGATAAATGATTACGTTATCCCTCTTTTTCAATTTCTCTTCTTACGTAGGAAATATCGATGAACGTTTGAACGGACAGATCAATCGAATGGACGAGTCACGACATCAAAGAGAGCGATTATATATATTTGTATATACATATATATTTGAAACTTTATGCTCACAACGTACGTCGATAATGGCGCGGATCGCGTTTACTTTTCGTATGCTTTAGCGTGACCTCGTTTTTCCCTTGATTTGGATTTTTTTAAAACTACTTTGATGCGGATACCGAGAGAGCGCGACCTGACAGATCGATCGATACTCAGACTTCTCTCTCACGCTACCTTGCTACTTGTTAATTTTTTTTCTTTGACTCAAAGATGTCCGTCTCCCTTTTGTGTCTTACTCTTGTTCTCCGCGCGGTAACAGTTATGCTCTTGTCTTTTACGGCAATGAGTATATAGGCGAGGATAGTCGCAGGCAGCGGAGAATACGACTCGGCAGGCAGAGGCGGATTGCAATAGTGTTCAGCAATAATGTAGAGATGCAGTGTGTAAAATTGCGAATTGATATAAGCGGAACTTCAAAGATTAACTAAACATGGCCACATCTGGAACTATTCTGAGCCGCGGCCCGGAGCTGAGCTTCCGAGCTGGCGTCCCTGGATTTTGGTGGGGGTGATGGAGTGTACCACGGCTAGCCAATCACGTTGCAAGATTTGTATCACGTGATTCAGCCCCACCCACATTTTCTACCCCCTCTGCTAATTTACTTATCCCCACTCGGTGACCGTTTTAACCAGAATTCCTGCAATGGTCGAGGTTGAACGGAATTCGCCTACGATTTCACCCTTGTATAGTAACTATTCTAAAAACATTCGACCGGTTTATTTATTGGCGACGTGACGAATCTCCCGTAGTTATCAACCATTTACACAAGATCCTATTTTATCTAATATCTTTGGTTGATGCATAATAGGATTTTTATGCTATTCCATTCACCCCTGAAAATAATTCATCATTTGATACTTCTGACCTTGATTATCCTTACGAACATCTAGCTTGGCCTTACTCCAAAAGAGAGTGGCAGATATTTTGTTGAAATGTATTCTGAGAAAATAACAGTTTATTTTTATTTGCGAACAATTTCTATGTATTAGCCTTGTACGGATTGGAATCAAAGATATTCTTCATAACATTCCTTAGTTTGGAGGCTGTTGAAAAGTTTTGTATGTTCCTTTCTTTGGCATTAAATCGTAATTATGTTGGAAAGGTCATTGTGGAGCATTCGTTTCTCTGTAGAGCGGAAAGGCGTGATCAACACGTGTCAATAGTTTCGCATCATTTATACTCTTGTATGACGATACGACCTATTTTTAAAAGTAGAATCGAGTCGATAGCGTCTGCAATAAATGTTGAAACCATTCGGAAAGCGTAGAGCATCCATTAGAGCGTTTCCAGGTTGAATGTATTGTATGTTTACCTGACACTCCTTGAAATCTTTATGATCTTCTTGTTTCTCTTGTGAAATAATATTATGTATCATTAAGATATTCGGTTTTACTTATTATGTACTTTGGGAAAGCCGTTTTGAAAAATAGGACTTTTGTTCCTTCAGCTGTTCAGAACTTATGTAGGATAAACTGTTAATAAAGCATTTAAGAGGTGATTGATCTTTGTCTGATTATACTTTCTCTTTATTTTTTAAAATAAGAATTCAGGACGAGCAATTCGGAAAGAATGACCTACATTATTATTCCTTATAGGTTTCTTGTGCAAAGAAATTTTGGAGCAACATGACTTAGTAATTAAGTATAGCGATTTTGAGATTTGATAGAGATCGAGAAACATTTTAATTTCACATAAATAGTTTAGTATTCCGATAAAGGCAATTTGCTCATGGCAAATATCGTGGATGGAGCAATGAAAGGAGCTGATTTAATGGTGGATTAATTAACGCCTTTTGAAAATGCTTGAAGCTAATACTGCGATTTCGGAGTAGTAATTGTTGCTCCTAGAAAAATCGTAGCCGATATAGAAAGCAATATACGCTATTGTAATTTTGCATCTTATCGCAAGCTTTTGGCAATTCTCTTTACAGTTTTTCGATGATTCCTTTACGCTTAGTACGTCAAAATGCTTCTGCAAATCAACTTCGAGAAGTTGATCTTCCAGTGGTTAGGTATCCTCGTCTACCTGGGTCTTGTATCTTCAAGAAGCGCGTGAGTGTAGTATTCCTCCATTTGAGGTAGATAAAGATCTCAGTGTCTTCTTTAAAGAATAATTTTATTGGAAAAGATATCCAGTTATCCAGCGCACAGCCATTTTTACTTAAACTCTTATTTATATTATTCAATTAGTAACTGGAATCTAGAGAACACTTTATTTTATATTGATGGGTTCTTCCAAGAACAGGGAACATCTGGTCCGTGATGAAAATTCTCGGTTGAATCTCTACAATTCCTTTGGGACTCAGGAACTCGTCAACACGGCGAGATCCTTCCAGGAAGGTAACAGCCTGACGGAGAAATTCACCAAGTGGGCTGGAACTCTTGAACAAGACAAGATGCGCTTACCGAGTACAGGAAAACCCAAAGACATCGGCGAGGTCCTGGAGCCAATCCTGGAATCCATAATAGGACAAATTGATAAAGAGTTCAGAAGAATCGACAGCAGTAAAGATCAGATAAAATATAGTTGGTTGTCCAGTCAAAAGTTTCCTAAGGATGTCTTTAAACTTATGGAAATTCTTAAGAAAAATCGTGAAAAGTTTCTACATCGTGGTAAAAATGGCCTCTCTGTAGTCTTTCCAAAGACAGAAGATAAATGGAATTTTTTAAAAAATCCTCACCAACCTGAGCCTCTTAGGACCAAGAGCAATATCATCACCTTCGCAAAGTCCATTAGAAGTCAATCTAACAAAGAACCTATTTCTCACATTATCGATGAAAAGATTGGATTCAAAAACTCAAATATCAGTATGAAATCCAGTCGTATTCCAGCCGCAGTTTCTAAAGACATAAGCAAAAATAATGTAGAAGATCCTGTCAAAGAAGAGGCACATCGCAGAGTACTTACTGTACAGTTCAAAGTCAAAGTTCCTGAGGAACATAACAAAACTGTGGAAAATGGTACATTTCTTCGTACTTCATATCTTCATAAAGACAATAAGGATATAGTCAGTACTACCCACTCAAGTGTTTTGAGCCCACATAGAACATTCAAGTCCGAACTTCATTGCAAGTCCGTTAAAGGATTTAGTACCTGTACTACAAATGGTACCTTACCAAAACAAATCAAGCCAATTCGACTACTAGTTCAAATTTCAAGGAAGAAACGTCAGTTTGATGAAATGCAGGATATGTCTTCAACGTATAATAAAATGAAACATGGTAAATTTTACGTCAGAAAAATTATAAGGAAGAAGCATGTAGAGCGCATGGATCTTGAGAACCAGGCACATGATTCAGAAGACTCCTCCGAGACAACAGCAACCAATTTAATGTCTGCCACTAAGGTAATACTTGGAAATTTAATGAAATCCAGAATTTTCTTAGTCTTTTAGAGTCTATTACATTGTTTTTAGGATAGTGCAGAGTCAGTTGTAACTGTTCCTGAGGATGGGGTATCACATTTTTCCGTACATGATGCCTCAGCGCCGGATGATGACGAAACAAACGAGAGTCAAGATGGAGTAGACGAAGAAGAGGAGCAGGAAGATCCAGGTTCGAGAGGATCCCTCTTGCCCTTTGAGTTTTCAGGAATTCGAAAAAATCTAAGCGACATTACAGACGATTCGAGAATGCTAGCCTTCGTCGGCAGCCTTGAAGAATTCAATTTAGAGGAAGTCTCACCAGGTCCATTACACAAGGAACTCCACCGCGAGGAACACGGAATGCTTAGCTTGTCAGAACAGGACACACTTGATCTACAGCCAATAGAAAATTCCATAAATCATATTTTCACATCAGGAACAACAGAGGCGAATGTCTCCCCTTGGATGAATAGCACCAGAATCAAGGACATCAAAGACATAACTAAGAACGAAATCATGAGAAGGGACACAATTCCTTCTACCACAGAAAGACTAATGAGCGAGTTTGAAAAACTCCTTGAAGGAATCGAGGAACAGTTACGCCGAAATATTTCGCTCACTGAACAACCATTGGAAACTGGAAATTTATCCAAGGAACCTGTAATCTCAAGAAAGATCACTCTGATAAGACGCAAAGGTAGGAAGGAGAGGATTCTCGAAAAATCCAAATTCCCCAAGGGCAGTACTGCCAAGAAGAAGCTACAGAAGGACTTTAAGGAATCTATGAAAACTCCCAAACAACAAATAAGCAAGAATACTACAAGAGTTTCAAGAAGACGTAAATACATTGACAGATATAAGAGAAGTCTCAGGGTGCCGATGATGCATAATATTAAGCAGAAATTTAGTTCATATTCCAAAAAGCAGAGAACAAAGTTCAAAGATCAAAAGATACATGCAAGTAAAAAGTATGGTAATCGATTATGATATACTTAATGAAAATGACACATTTGCTGACACTCACCTAAAATTCTCATTTCACTTGTTCGTGTGATCTGTGATGGAACACGAATGAGATTCCACTGGACCAACATTGTCTCAATGATAAATCTGGCAGGGTGCGTGGATTGTGAGCGTGTTTCCAGTCAGATAAATCAGAATTACAATCAGTATTCTCAGGTGGACCCTTTACTTCTACCCCATTAACGCATCTCTTGCACTTGAATCTATGAATTATAAAATCAGGTATCACCATTGCATTACTTGGTCAAAAACGTATGTAAGAATTTACTAACTTTGCATGGGTATCAGAAATCGTATTTTCCTCAAGACTAAAGAGATCACGAAGGTCATTTAATGTGAAATGCCTAGCAACATCGTCTTCCTGATCAACGACAGTAGAACTCAGTGCTTTCTTATGTGCCTGTCTTTGAAATATTTTCTCCTCGATGGTCCCAGTCTATTTGAGAGAATAAAAAATGTCAGGAAATTTAATAGTGAATTGGAACATCCATAGGCCAAAGTCAAATATATTTTAAAACTTACAGACAGTAGTCGATAGACAAAGCATGGTTTCTTCTGGCCATCTCGCCAGACTCTAGCCATAGCCTGATCATCGTTGGCAGGATTCCAATCAGGATCGAACATTACTAATCTATTGGCCCCAATCAGATTGAGACCACAGCCACCAGCTTTTGAACTCAGCATGAAGATGAAGTCGCCGCTGTTGGGATCATTGAAATTGTCCACGACCTTTGCACGTTTCTTTATGGTCATTGTGCCATCTAATCGCACGTAACGATAGCCGCGTTTACGGCACAGTTTTTCAAAAAGGTCCAGGGTCTGGGTATAATTTGAGACCAGGACAATTTTGTCTGTAGTCGTTGACTTCACTGAAGCTAGCAAGCAGTCTAGAACCATGAGCTTACCCGACAGAGCAGGCATGACTTCCCTGAGAAGATAAAAGAAATATTTAATAAAATACGAGTTGGTTCGATTGGATTGTTGTTTTTAAATTCACAGGATTCGATTTACTTTGTACTGTAATTTGAAGGCAGGAGTTTAGCTGCCTCCTCGAAACCTTCAGAGCCCTGTGTTATTTTATCATAAACCAAGTCCGGATGGTTACACAACTTCTTTAGGAGCGTTATCGCTGACAGGGCCGAGAGACTTCCTTTCTTGTCAGATGCGTTTTCTTTTTCTGAATCAATTTAATTGATGTTTTTAATCAGTTAGGTTGAAGAATATTTTTTGTATTATGTATACGTTTCATCGTACCTTGCATAGACCTTTTTATACTATCACTCCTTATAAAACTGTTGTACAAATCGGTTTGGAGCTGTCCCATCTTTACACAAACGACAAGCTCGTGCTTGACTGGTAAATATTTTGACAACAGAGCACTTGTTCTTCTAATTAGACATTTATTTACTACAGTAACTAATTCGTTCAGACGTTCCTGAGCGAGTTTCCGTTCAGAATCCGAAGCTCCAGCATCCTGACCACGAAGAATGGGCGTCTCGAATTTTCTTCGGAATTCCTAAAGCATAAATAGTGTTTAATCTATTTGTTAAGACTTATAATAAGATACGTTAAAGACTCCTTGGTCGATTACCTGAGCAGTCCCCAGGAGACCCTGATTAACAAAATGTACAAGAGAAAAGTATTCTAGGAGATCATTCTGAATGGGTGTTCCACTCAGAAGAACTCTACGCTTGGCTTTGAGACCCATTAAAGCTTGATAAGTTTGATTTTCGGAATTCTTCAAGCGATGCCCTTCGTCGCAGAGAACGAGACCGACTTCGTCCTGGTGCAAAACATGAGCATGTAGGCGGAAGGTCTCGTAGCTTATTATTAAAATTGGAGTGGCACATCTGCGTCCATAGGTTTTCATAAATCCAGTGAGTTTCAGATCGATATCGTTCTTGCTTCCACCATCGATAGCTAAAGGTTTCACACGATTCTGGAGCCATTTGAAGATTTCATTGTACCAGTTTTTCACTAGAGAACTTGGTGCGACTATTATTGCCTTCTCAATAAGGGGTTTAGCCTCTGGACCTATTTATTTACAAAGAATTATTTATTTCATGAAACATTTGCCAAAGACCTTTATAAAGCTTCAATACAAGATATGAAATATTGTTGGATTACCTTGCTTCAGCAGTGTCCATAGTAGCGTTATACACTGTAAAGTTTTACCCAGTCCCATTTCATCAGCCATTATACAGCCATATGCATTCTCTATGCGTTTACCAGTGACACATTCATACATGAATTTTACACCTTCTCTTTGGTGGGGCCGGAGAATATCACAAAGTAATGGATCCACCACAACATGAACAAGTTGTTTGCTCCTACAGATCATTGGATTGAGGATAGCAAGGTTCTGAGTAAGATCGGATGTAGAGATGGTCAGAGTAACTATTAAGAGTACATACTGATCAAGTTTAAGCCTGTCATGCTCTGATACTTCTGGTGGAGTATAAACGACTAGAGCATTTGCTTCGTTTGGATCATGAAGGGCTCTTCGTGGTCCTGACAGTTTCGTACCTAGTGCACGTCCAGAGAGTCGGTATCCAGGTATAGGGATCTTGAATGGTTTACTGAGAAGCTTCCTAACTCGATCCTCCTAGAAATAATGAAGACTTCGTATAAGGGGTCCTTGCTTCATCTACAATTAAATATTTTTATCAAATTCTTACATGGTCTGATATGACTTCCTGAGTAGCAGAGACATCATTGGCTGAAAGTACCACAGCCTTACTCTCGGCAATATGTATGTTTTTTATTTCACGTCGAGGCTTCTTTTCTTTTTGAATCACATCTTGCAAGGAATTAACTTTTGACAATTGTACATTTACATCAGAAAGCAATGGCCTTTTCCCACGTTGACTAGGAGCCAGAGATCGTTTCTTTTTCAACATTAAAATATTGGAATTACAATTAACAATGGATGGAAAGCAAAGATTATAAGATGTACTCCATTCCACACATTCGCTTAAATATCTTATTTATTATGTAGATTAAGTAAAACAAATAGTTTATTGTTATCACATAAATTGACTTAAATAGTGGAATAAAATAGTACATCGTAATTAAAATTTCATTGATAGAAATTTGGTTGACAGATAACCTGTTGAACTTGTCAATTCCTTTTCTCTAATAGAAATGAGGACAAAAGAATTAAAAGAGGCAAGAATATTTATAAACTTACCATATTTTATTATTTTGAAAGTATTCTCCGTTAATTTCATACCAGCATCAACAAGTAATAACTGAAAAATATTCACTTAATCATTCAGTAAAACAATCACCGAATGGAACTTCGAATGAAATACCGCCAATAAACAGAATGATTGACGAGGTTAAATTTTGTCAAAATATAAAAATTTGAGGAATATTGTTGTTCTACCATATCCAGGTCATATAATCAATGCTGATTATTATACATAATTATAAAAAATGTATAAAATAATAAATTTATTCATGAACAAATGTTTTGTCACTTTCAAGAAATATGTTCCCAAAAAAGTCTTCAGAGGTATCATTATCAAGAGACTTTTTTTTTTCCTTAAAGTATTTTCCAGGCTCCTCGTCATAATAACATTTTGTCAATTCTACTGATTCATACATAACATTTGGACTGATTCCATAATAGTCATCAAGAAAGTTAAAGACATCCTCCTTGCATTGCAAATTGTTGAAAACACATCTTTCTTTCTTCGGAAGGATTTTTTCAAGCATAAAAACTAAATGATGATGCATACACAAGAAACTTGTGCCTTTGCTTGAAGTAATATCTACCCAGTCTTGAACACAACTCAACGGTGTACTTTCTGCACCAGAGAACAAAGCTGGATTTGTTAGTATTCCACTAGCAGCCATAATTCCATTGCAGCCCACTTCTTCATATAAGTTCTGAGCATCTGTTAAGCTTTTAACATCACCATTAGCAATTACAGGTATATGGACAGAACTCATAGCAACTTTTAATCCTATAAGATCTATAGGATCATTGCGCATCTGAGGTGTTCTTGCATGTATAGTTAAAAAAGACACTCCAGCCTTTTCTAAAATTCTGCAGAATTCAACAGTCTTTCTAATATCCTTCAGAAGTCTTATTTTTACTGATACACTGAATGGAGTAGGGATACTATTTCTAACCTGGGATACTAAATCCTTCACAAGCTCCGGTTTACTAAGAAGATCTACTCCATAGCCATCCTTGATAGCCCACCGCTGTGGACAGCCACAATTGAGATCCACTCCATCACAGTACCTATAAATTTGGTGTATCAAATTTCAAGAACATCTGCACCAAAGGCATGTTGCTTTAAATCTTATGAAACGTACGGTGCAACCATTTGAGCTGCTCCAAGAAATTCCTCTGGATCTCTGGCAGCAAATTGTACTGCAAGAGGTCTATCATTGTTATCTGTAGTAAATTCATTGTCACGAGCTTTGGCAGAGCGTACAAATGAATCAGCTAGTATCATTGGAGTGAAGCAGAGTTGACAATCATATTTCCTCACTAGTCTCCTGAAGTCAAGCCTGTAACATCCATACATTTTTAATATCTATAGATAAAAGGTTATATTCTGTGCATACTTGCTATAGCGAACCATGGGTGCGCAAATTTTAGTCATTTCTGGCTGACGCAGTAATTCTACGATGTCAGTAGGCATCTTTTATGTTATTATCAATTTCCCTGATAAATTAAATCAAACTGTCTGTTAAAAATAAATTATTTATCCCCTGATAACACTCCACTGTCAGTTTGTGTATCCTATTCCTGTCAAAAAATTACATAGTGAAATGCCATTCCAATATGGTATTACAGATTTGTGAATAGATGATACGAGGTAATATCGTAATAAAATCCATAAATTAATATCTAAATTGCAATACATAATAAATAGAACAATCAATGACTACGTTCCATTATATATGGATTTCATCGAATAAGATTTAAGATCAACCAATCCCATTTGTGTATTCCTCTTAAAGGTTACACATGATTGGTTAATCCTACTTAAATCTTGTTCAATGCAAATGCAGCCAATGGTCTTGTTCAGTGCAAACAGCACTGAGGACAAATACGTTCGATTGGTCAAATTTTACAATGTTCCAACATTACAATCAAATGACTAATAGAATGCTCTTGCCCTTTTGTTCTATTGAACACAACCAATAACTACTTTTGCACCGTAAATGATTCACGAGTAAACCAATCAGGTGCGTTTCTTCTTTTTAAATCCTCCGACAAATTGGTCCACTCTGAATCCTGTACAGTGGACGCGGCATCATTTTCGCTACACAAGAAGTAGACAGGATTAACCAATTTACGTTTAAAATAAAATTAATATAATTGGTTAATGCTTTATAAATTTTGTGCGGCGGAAACAATTATCAAGAATATAAACAATCATTCAACGTGCGAACTAGACACTACAATAATACAACTTATTGTAGCGTATGATGATGAGTAAAACTCTACTATAAATAATAAAGTTATAAAATTTGGTAAGCATAACAATAACAAAAAGCAGTTTAAAAGTTTGCAAAATCTACAAAAGATGAAAAATCTGTACATGTAAAACACCTGCATTTCCTGTAAGTGATTCATTGCGCCACCCTCGTTTAGTTTGCAGTTGCGCAAATCAACCTGCATGTTCGTACACGTCATGAGAATTGAATTGTTAATTGGATCGATAAAGAACAGGGATGAGATTCCTTCATAAACTAAAAGTTAATGATAATGAAATTCCACAATAAAAAAAGGTTTCAAGATAGGTCGCAATGCTTCGGGTCATTCAAAATATAGTATAACTACTTTAAAAAGGAAAAGAAACGCCCCCGGGTGGGCTCGAACCACCAACCTTTCGGTTAACAGCCGAACGCGCTAGCCCATTGCGCCACGGAGGCACGGCTATGGTAAAATTAAATTCCAAAAATAATATGAGGATCCTAATGAATATTGTAATCGATTCGCCGAATGAAAAATTGATAATTCGCCTAGAAACTAAAGATACGTTTGACATAGTTAGCAGAAAAAAAAAACAAATTATAATACAATAGAGAAGAACTATGCCGCATGTATCATTTCTCTATATAGATAAAATATATATTACACTACCAAAGTGATAATTCAGAATTTAATGACAATCTCTTAGTTATGTCATTGTTAGTAACCCCAAGTGCTGTAGCATTGTTTTCAATGAGGGATGAATATCGATCGTAGTTGGTAATGTCGTCTGATAACCCTTTGACCAATAAGCATCGACAAGTAAAGCCAAACGAGCCAATAGTAATTCAGTATAATTTTTTGGCGGGAATTTATCACCACCAGCATCACTAGATGATATCTACTCCTTTATGAATACGTGTCCAATACATATGCATAAGGTACGAAAGCCTCTGTATCATCCCTGTAGACGTTAAATGCATCAATGTGGAGTGCATTCGGCCCACCCACAGAATCAAGGGGTTGAACTCTCCCTTAAAATGAAGTAACGAATAGGAATAGAGCGTTTCTCGGGCAATCGCGCCACACGATCAACGAATACAGTCGAAGTCTGACGAATAGCAGCGAAGATGCACGAAGCTTATCGTTTGAAGGAATACGAATTATTACGGAAATACACGAATATAACCGAGGATTTCCCTGGGGCAAGCGCTATGGTATAATAGCTATATACATAGTCTTATAGCGTACACGTATTTGGCGGTCCGGAGCCAAGGAGGGGCATCGTCAGAGTATAGTATACTGGCTATCGCGTGTAGAGAGAGTAGGGAGTAGTGGATCCAAGCAACCACAGAAGGAGCAAAAGAGCCGCGTGCTCGCGAGAGACAGAAGCCGCAGCGATAGTTGTAGCACGCACGGCGTCTCGGTGCCCCACGCCACGACGCGCGCACCCGTAGTAGAGAGCCGCCTTTGTCTCTTCTCTCTCCACACCACGAAAACCCGAGGTGAGTCCTATTGACGAAGATACATTACTGGTGATCGTGTAGTGCTTTTCCACTTGGATTTTCTCTCGTACGCGTAATACAATAATTGCAGTTCGCGACGGTGTGGAATTGCGCGAGGGATAGGAGCCCGCGCGGCTCGCGCCATATTCAGGAAAAATCATTTGAGACTTTTTTCTCTCTCTTGCTCGTACTTTCTGTCTCTCTCTCTTTTTTCTCTTTTTGCCGCGCTATTTCTTTTGGTTTATCTATTTCTTCTTATACTCCTCGTCTATGTCGGTTATTCCTGTACGATGAGTGTTCGGTGGTTTTTAGATTATCTCATCTACATACGATAGACGGGTAGCGTCGCATCGGTACCGACATTGGCGGCCATTGGCGTCCCTGACACTGAAGGCATTTGTCTTGCTGGAGATTTTTCGATCTTCTCATCTCTAATTTGTTTCCTGTGGGGTTCAAGTTGGTGCATTTTTTATGTGATTTCATGGTGGCATTGATTTTCATATTTTTTAAATGCTTACCCTTACGCTTTCACATTACCATGTACGTTGCTGTGTTTGATTTATTCTACCGTGGGGTTTTGTGACTTTTTGAAAATGGCGGGCTCGCTGGCGGGAATCGTCGTATTTTCTGGATTACTCTGAAATCTTATATTACATTTATACAGTGGTGCAGTTGTTTGTGCGTTCCTTGTGAATTTTATTGCTTATATCAATTACGTTCTAAAATGCGTAGTCGCTTATCCCTAACGATGCTCCGTCGCGTCGCATTCCATGATTGATACGTTGCTTGTTATTTTTTTCTCTCAGCATCATATTATCCCTGTGCCAACTTCAGATCGTTGCAATATCACGTCTGCTACAATAGTGCCGGTTAGTAATTATTTTTTATCATCCTATTCTTTCTTTTAATTATCTTTGATTATAATTTTGTAAATTTTGAAAAATAAGGCGGGCTTTACCAATCTGCTGACTCGTCTCCGCTACTAGTCGCGGAGTAATTACTTATTCCTGTGAACCAAGGGATCCCTTTCTGCAGCTTTTTATCCTTGATTCCTTTTTGCGCTTCTTTGTTTTGAGAAATCCGGCTGGGAGTCTCGTGTGGCCTTTTTTTCTCCCTGCGCGTCGATGCATTCCGTAGGAGGGACGCGCACGAAGTTGTCGATGTGCCATGTTATTTTTTTATTTTTCTCAACCGGTGACAAACTTCATAGCAGTTGGCAGTGCCGCCATTTGTGGAAAATCAATAGGGCGCTCTCTGTACGGGGTTTTGGACAACTTATCGCCATAGTTGATCCGTGCTGGAATTATCGATCGAGGATGGAGGCGCGCAAATTGCTGGGGGGACAAATAAATAAAATAAAAAATGGCTCTTAGTCCCCTAATTCATTAGACATAAAACTGCGCGAATACAGCACGGTTCTGCGCGTTATTCTTTCAGTAGTACAGTCCTACCAAGCTGGGGGATAATTCATTTTGTTTATCGCAAAAGGTACTGACGCCATTTTGGAAGCGCGCTCCTCGAGTTTCAAAGCGAGAGACTAAAGGATTCTCATGTCTCAATATTTACGATCAAAATATACATTATATACGTATAAAGAGCGTGAATTTCTTTACCATCGTGAAATGTAACGACCAAGAAAAGTAGTTGCGCCATTATTCCATGTTAACCAGAACGTTAGGTTCGCTCCATTACAGAATATCGATTTTCGATAATCACAACGTTCGTCTAGGCCCGACTGTTCTGTTTAACACGGTTGGTATACGCATCGATTTTACATAAATCACGACAGTTGTTTGCAATAAATGAATTACAAGAGAACCATAATCACTTGAAGAATGGCAGAGAGCACCGCTATTTTTATATAACAAAACATGTCCGCGAAACAGGCGGAAAAGTATTCTTTAAAATCGACACAAAGCCTCTTCACTTATAAGTAACATAACGTTTGTCAATTTGATTAAAACTTTCTTCTTTTTCTTTTCAATAGAATTGCCACATAAGTTTAACCATCTAAGATGTCGGACGACGGTTCGCCAGTGGTTGAAGACCAGAAGAAAAAGCGAGGACGACCAGCCAAGGCGGATAAAGGTGCCGTCAAGGAATCTAAGAAACGTGGAAGAGCATCGTCTGAGAAAAATAACGTGTCCCGTCCGATAAAGTCTGATAATGAGGACGACGCGCCACCTGTTCCAGTAAAGAGAGGTCGAGGTCGGCCTAAGGGTTCGCATAAGAAGAAGGTAGGAATTTCAATACATTTAAATTAATACAATGACTGCCGTCCCCATCGTCTACATGGAAATAAAATTTTACCACATCTATCATTGTCCCAATACAGCAAGGACCGCCAAAGGGTACGACACCTTCCACGGGTCGTGGTCGTGGACGGCCGAAGAAGGTCGAAGAGAAGCCTGAAAGTACCGGCGAGGAGGAGGACGAGCAGGAGGAAGAAGAAGAGGAGGAAGAAAATTGAAGATACTCCTTTGATCGTCGCCCTTAACCTCAAAAACATCCCGAGAGACACGCACCTCTAAACGGCTCCCTTTTCTCTTTTCTTTTTTATTTTTATTTTTCTTTAATAAGTTTAATGTCTACCACGTACTGCGAGGCACCAAGCGCCCGGATACCGCGATGCGCGATTGTCGCGGTATCAAGGCGTCTCTCCTATTCTCCGTCGGCCACGTGGAGGAAGGCAAGGAACAAAAAACAAAATCCAACGAGCAAAGGGAACAACTGGAAAAATCAGAAGATCAGAATACATTAAGAAAATTTGATACTATCACTTCAAATGGCAACAGTGGTACATCAGATTGTACTACTGCGCTCACAGAATGAACATCTGGATGACTCTGAGTGGATATACCGTTTACTCCTTTATTTCCTGTACAGGAGGGTAAATCATTCAGGACATTAATTCTTAATGTAATACGAACTATTGTCACCGAGAAGCGAAAACTCTGTGCTGAAGGAACAAAGGTACAAAGGGACATAGAGAAAGAGCAAGAGAGACAGTGCACTCAATAATAATGCAGATGGAAAGAAAAAGAGAGTACTGCCAGAGAGTGTGTAAACAACGCTATAGGAAGAACGAGGGTAAAAAAAAAAGAGAAGAAAAGTCAAGAAAAGCTCTCAGATCAACTAATTGTATAAATCGTATTGTAATGTGTATAATTTTTTTGTACGTTTATTTTTTTGCGGAATCTCGACGCGGCGACTATTTTTGTTTCGCTCAGACATACAACACGACTGCGAGGTGTCAGGGGGGAGGGGTCAGGGAGATCCGAGGGAAAGATTTAAATAATGGAGAATCATAGAAGACAATCGATTCCCTGAAAAACAGTGAATAGCAAGAGATGAAATTTCGCGATGTTTCTATCTCCATTTATTTCTTCTTTTTCTCTCTCTCTCTCTCTCTCTCTTTCGTTCAACTCGCCTTCGTCGTCCTTCACTCTCACGTCACGTCGTGACGTCTTCTGCTTGTTCTACTGTTACTACCCACTTTTGGGTTTTGATTATTTTTCTTTACACACCGTGAATTTTGCGTAGCTTACACTCTGGACCACTTCGCAACGGCGACAGTGGTCAAGGATGAACATGAGAAACGAAGGAATGAAAGAAACAAAAAAAAATAAAATGAAATATATTCGCGTCGCACGCTTTTAGAGCGCGTGCACGCGCGAACGTGGACATAGGAATATTCGAATATTTCGCTTTCTCGCGCGAGAAAGAGACTTTTTAAATATAAAAGAAAGGATTGACAAACCAAAAAAAAGAACGGAAAAATATGATGAAAAAAAATGTAAAGGAATGAACGAGAACGCTCGGAGGAACACGTTCACGATGGCGACAAGCGAGACAAAAAAAAGCATTACACCGTGTGAATGTCAAATTTGTATTAAATAAATAAATTCAATAAAAACTCCTTGCTCTTTTTGCGTTATTCGATTGAAAAGTAAATTAATGACAGGACCCTGCCTTGTCTTTAATACAAGTACCATGGTACATAATAGCTGAATGATGGATTACAAGAATGTATTTTTTTTCTCTTCGTTGATGACGACGTAAAAGCTGGTTTTCGCTATACACTAATTTTATACAATTTCAATTGAGATCGGATAGTGTCGAGGAGTGAATTCCAAATTTGTGCTCGGCTCTATAGTATACTTATGGGTATACATATCTATATATTATATTACACCTATAATTCATCCTAAACGTACCAGCAGAATTTCGCAGCTGTTGAGATCTGTCAATATCTGCAATTTAGAACGAGAGAATTCCTGGGGCTGTGTGCTTAAAATTGCATCAACAGTCAATTCGGAAGAAAGATATGTTTGCTAAGGAAATTTGGGCCAACGTGTGCGTCCGTCCTTGTCTTACACATTCAGTTGACCATTGAGTCCGTCTCACTCGCACTCACGACAGATATAGGAAACTCGAAGAATCTAAGGTTAAGACCTTCTTGTTTTTCTTCATTTTCTGACAGATCCCTTAGGCGTATTTTTTTTCCTTAGATTAACGAGACGGCTACTGTCAAATTTGACTGGTACACTTGAACTGGATGATCCTATAGTATTATATCTAATATATATGTATAATAGACTAAGCACGCAATACGAGGACACGGATGCACAGTACCTTTTTAGGATTCAATGAATATTAAGCACGTGAACGTCAGTTCCTTTTGCGCAGAATGGAAAGTAGTACGTAAAAGTGTTATATTTCTTTTTCTTTAAGGAATCCTTAAAAATATTTGTTTTTATCTACAGTTTGAGTAATCGTACCCAACTATGATAGCGTCACTCCACACCATATGAATCATTGTCCACTAACAACTGTTTAACTTGCAGCAGCATGAGTGGGAAAAGTCCTAACAATATTCTCAGAATGTATAACGCCTTTGGATATTATTAGTTTCCTTCGCTTGATAGCACTTTGTCCACTCTCTGTAACCAACAGTATTTTCATGTGTCAGTCTGAGTGGTGTAATCCCACAATTTATTCTGTAAGCAGACTCAGGACTTCTAGATTTTGTGATTCGACATTGATGGGACTGGTATTAAAATTTGAACTGTAAGATTAAAGTGTGAGAATTGTTGGGAAAAAAGAACTATGTAATATCACCCGTCTGTCGTTTCCTTGAGCATGGGAATCAATCGATTGTGAGTATAGTACCGTTTTGTAAGAGAAATAATTTCTTATTATAGGTACCGTCTGAAGGGATTGTGAAGAGAACAATTATGTTTTATTGATTTGAAAAATATTGTAACGTATTGAGGTAATCTTAGAAAATAATTGACCTTAATAAAAGAAAGTAATTTTTCGGTGGTCGTAAATTTACAGAGGGTCTGTGATTGCTTACTGCTTAACAAGTAATACGTGCTACTTTCTTTTAATGGGGAAACCTCAGGACGTGCTTGATATTATAAAATTAGCGAATTAATGCCGTGCTGATATATTAGTTTCTTTTCTTTCGTCGGGGACTAGAACACTTTGGCTTTTATTAACTATGTCTTCCCGTTGAAAACTAACTTATGGTACAGTCTTTTAAAACACGAAATTCGAAGAATCGATAATAACAATAGTGAAATCTAATTTCGTTGGAATAAGCACAATACAAAAGTTATATAGACAATTCCGATTGATTGTACGTGGCGATTCGTTCGATTTCTCCTTGTCATCCTTTGTCTTTTAAAATATTCTACTCTAATCACGAAAAGTCTATTTGTCATACTCGATAATGTGTTTGATCTAATTAGTTAGTACTTATTAAACGATCTGTTCTATCCGTTTATGCAACTTACATCTAAGGATAGTTAGTAATACTCGTGTGTAAAGGAAATACTGAATGAAAAGGAAAAGGCGAGTACTTACGATATTAGTCTTAAAACTGTGAAAGAAATCTCATAGGAATGCGCCAGGATAAAAACCGTCTTCTGGATGAGAGTATTGAAATATATCAGGGCGAAAATATGAATCTCTTTTCACGATTTCGATACGTCAATTCTCCGAAGTTCATGGAGAGACCGCGAGTCGGGATGGAACTTGGATATTGGATTGGTTCCTTATTGAATTTTCAGGGGTGATCAGTGTCTTCCGAAGAGTTCAGCATTTTCCTCAGTGTCCATGGATCGATACCCCTGTCGGCCAATCAATTCTGTGGTTAACTTACAGGTAGCCTCATGTTCGCCGCGGTTATCGTATTACTCACCCGTCTTTGACGACTGTCAAAGCCTTCATCAAGGAGTTCAGTCTCCCAATCATCCTCTCCCTCTTCATCAGGATCAAAATTGTAAAGAGGCATCAATCTGTGACGTAGCCGCTCCAACTTTCTCTTTCGCGAGATTATAAGTACCTGGGCAATAAATGCAATTTTGAGTATATCATACAGTTGAGCATAATATGATTTATAAGAATAATGCATACTACTGCAGAAAGGATCACCACGAAGACCATCACCCCTAGTGGTACAAAGATGTATTCGATTCCCTCGGGAGGATCGAATTTATCAAAAGGATTCTCTGTAGTAGTCGTTGTACACAGGGTTGTTTTTGTTGTGTTAGTATGCACTTCCTTGGTAGATTGTGTAGATTCTAAAATGGTCTTCTTTATATTTGTTATGTTATTCATAAGTTTTGATACATTCCAAGAAGACTGTGTGGTCTGATTCACTTCGGAAATCTCCGTAATATTCTCAGTAGAATTAAAAAGGACGCTGGTAGTATCTGCTATGATTGTGGTCAGATTTAAGAATGTTGTAAAGTCCGAGCTAGTACTAGTTTCATTAGGGTCAGCCATCATCATTGTAAATTTGTAGCAATCCTCACTTAATCATAATCTATACACAAAGAAGACAGTTCAACTTATAAACATATAAGAAAATACAATAAAAAGCTTAGTTTCACTTAATGATTCCAAGTTGCACAAGTAATTTTGTTGTAATAAAATCAATTGATATCGACTACAAAGTAGTAAAGCATTGCATAAAGAGGGACCAATATTATAGTTAGAATAGTATATTAAAGCTTTCATTAAGGAGACTTTATTTATTCTATGTCTAATGGTGATTTATGAAACACACAAATGTTATTTGAATCAGTCAATGAGAATGGATAACGGTGAAATGAACCGATTGTCTTCTCGCAAACAAAGTAAGGGTAATTTGGGGCTGTAAAAGCGAACCGTCAAATTTACAGTTACTTATCTTCATACCTGCAAATCGACGGAGGGGTGAACCTTTTAAGGTTAATCGCGGGTGTCCTTCACAAGAAAAATTACAAGCCGTTCATATTTCCGTAATCAGTCATCGGTGCAAGAGCTGAAAACTTCCAATAGTCGTGATATTTGCAATCGAGAAGGTAGATACGTAAACCACTTGAGAAATTTAGAATTTCTTAGACATTTTGACACTTCTTGAAGGGCAAACGTGACAGTGTTCGAAGTACGTGCTGAATTAATATACTTTATATGATCTCTCATGTGCCATAAAGTGTGACAAGTACGAATTTATTAAATTCCATAAAGACAACTGTGAGTATTGAATTTTTTGATAATAACCGTTGAAAAACAATTTCCGCCGAGTTCGTCCCGGCCACCATTAGACAACTTTCCAAAGTGACAGACGCCTCGAGCCTTTATAAATAAATGGCAAGATTCCCGTGAGACGAATCCGTTTCGGAATCATCGAAGCATCCTTATAAATGTGATAGAATCGACAGTAATGATTATTCAAGGTCGACAAGCTTGTGATCGCTTTAAATAAACTATTAATTCTTCCGACGTATTCGTCCCTAGGGATATTAATTAGAAAGATGGCTGCCATGTCTCTTCGTTCTCGACTAATCTCGGCCGAACTCGTGAATCTCCGTATCGCAATTTTCCCCCAGACGGAATTTATGGCGGCGCTGTAAAGTGTCGCATAGCATCGCAAGGTAGCGCCTTGGTGGCAGTAGAAAAAAAATGGTGATTATTTGGGTGTAGTCGGGTGAATTTCTGCTAAATAAACGTGAGTACCGGTCTCACGACCAATTACGAGTGCCGTTCCGTATAATAGGCTTAAGTCTGTTAATCGGCCAGTATTCTTTAGATTCCCATACGCAGGATAACTCAATGGGAATGATAAAATTTAGTCGGATAGTACGAGCAATAGTGTGCCTACTGTCGTTCACGCATCTCCGCATGACAAGTAACTGCGGCCTTTACTGGGCTATTTGTCAGTCAGAAAAGTCGCAGTTATCATTAAAATCTCATCGATAGCCGACGCTGTGATTTAATTCCGTATGGCGCAGCAACAGGATGCAAGACAGTCCGTAAATTACGCCTAGACGCGATATTTTTGGGATAGATGTCACATTATCGTTACATACCTACGTCTCTCCTCGTTCTCTCCTCTTCTATACTCACTTTGTGTGTATGTACGCGTGTGACTCCTCTTACCTTGACGTAGTTAATACGTGTGTTGTTTCCCCTCTCCCTCTGTTTCTTTGCTCGCTCTGTCTCGTCTTTTTCTTGTTTCTCTTTCCCTTCCTTTTACACCTTCTTGTCTTGTACCCTTTTACTTATATCTCTATCCTTCTCTACTAAAGTCATATAGATATATGGATGTCATATATGTGTATATATGTAATATATATCGCTGATGTATATATATAACAAATGTATACCTATATGTACACCTATTCAACCAGAAAGTAATTTATGCTTCATTGCCTGTAGTTACATTCTGACAATTACAAAAAGAATCATAAACTTGTATGTTGACAATTGCTACTATATTTGTGAGATTTTATACCTTACACTGCTATCAATTTGCATTATCTGCAGTGTCGAAGAGACAAACATACTTAAATGCCCAACAATAATATTTTCACTTTAGGTCTAATCCTTGCATTTAGTTAAAGTATCTTTGTTTTTAAGAATTTAAGAAGAATACTTTGTTAGCTTACTGTACTGATATGGAGAGATGACAATGGTACTTCCATTCTTTATATGATGTATTTACTTATCTCTGTAACAAGAATAACATGTTGTCTAAGCTTTTGCGTTAAGAGCAAGGGCGCTTAGACTGCAAAATGTTCTATTAATTAGATTTGGCTGTCTTCCATACACAGGTTCAATAGTACATTGCTAAGAGGCTACTGTTATGTTGCATATTGCAAATAAAGAGATGCGTAGATGCGTGTACGGGTATATGTGGGCACGAGACCGACTCACCTAATTCGATTAATAAACTGCAATGGTACTAGGACCATTCTATTACTTTTGGCATGACTTCCTAGTCGCTTTTATATATCTGTACATCGTACAATATTTCCCTTTCTTATAGCATCGATTTATCTATGTATCAACACAGTTCATACACATTTCTTTCTGGTATATACGTAGTCCAAAATTATTCTTGATTCGTCCATCCTTCTAAAGGATTCAAGAGATTATAGAAACTTCTATTTTACAGCAGAATGTTCATGGTGATGATATAATGAGGAGCAAAAGGAACTACCAAAATTTGCAAGCAGGGATTCATTCGTGCTCCATCTTTTAGACTACTGGTGCAACGCCTGCCTCGATTTTGAAAGGAAAAATAAAATCATAGGGGTGCAAGCAGAGAAAGAGTACACACAAAGAAAAGGAAGTAGTGTAAATCGAAAAGAAGGGACAAAAATTAGTATAAAAATTTGATCGTGTCGTTCTAAATACAGCCAAAGTAAAAGAGAAAGCACAGACTTGAAGCAAAGATTTAATAGCATTATGTTTCTAAGAGGATTTCATCGATCATTTGATTCTTAAAATATACATTTTAATAAAATTCTAAAAGGTAACTATCATGAAAAATACATTCACCATGTCTTAAAATAGAAAAAAAATTTTAATCGACGTTTCATTGTCCTCCATTTCAGAATTCTTTGACTGGGTGATATATAGAGCTCTAGTGCTCAATCTCATATGGATTGTTTGATGGTGACAGTTGTCTGGCGAAAGGAACGTAGTAGCCTCTCCTCAAGCTTGACAAAAGGTTGAAGGTCCCTATTGAATTAAATTCTCGCCGGTTTCATCGTCAGGATATCCGTGGCGACGAATAGATCGTTACCTGGGTTGAATTCTTGTGAATTTTGTCCGGGGCAAAATTGCACGGAGGTCGTTGACGGGGCTCAGGTTCTAAGGAAAGGTAGCGTGCAATGCCGAGATGCTGCAATGAGAGCAAAGCAGCGAGTCCGGTGAGCAGCAACAGCGACAGAAACAACTCCGAAGACATAACACTCTCGCAGACGCACACCTTCTCCATTGGCAGTCAGTCCGAGCTGGACGAGGATCCACCAGTGCCCGAGCGCTCCCATAGAAGACTCCGTTGTGACCTGAGCCCCGTCCCTACGAGTACGACAACAGGATTGAGCCTCAAGCTACTCAGCCTTAAGGTAAATTTTATTCTCCATATCATCATCCTGCATGTACCTACTTTAGAAACATCTACTCCTAATATATAACGAAAACCGACGACTCTGGTCTTACTAGGGTGACCGTGCGAGCAGGCAGCAACAGTTGAGCTCAGGAACAGGCGGTGGGCACAGAGACAGAGAAAGAGAGGCGAAAAAGAAAGCAGCTATAGGAAACGCGGTGCGGAGTCTCTTCCCATCTGGCCACAGCAGGCAGGACAGGTACAACGATGTCTGTATCAAATCCATGCTTCTTACATTGTCATTTTGTCCGTTCTTTTTTAACGCTATACCTTTGCTTCAATTAATTAATAACACATAACGTAGAGAAATCTGCTGCAATAGCATGTTTAACTAAACAGTAACATCTCCACGTTAGTGAATTTATCGCGTCGGAAACAATAGCATAAATAATTTATTATTTATTATTATAATAAATTATTTAACCCTGGAACGTTGTCGCTTATTTTTTGTTTTCTTTCTTTTCTTCAGTCGCATTTCTCAATCCTGGAATTAACACGGTTGAGTAATACCCAGATGTAAATTCGTGCAGTCTGCGAGGACAAGTATCATTCGCGAGCTTTCGGGCATGCTTTTGCACCATTCATTACGCCATGCACTTACCTCTAAGGAATTGAATAGATGGTGTTTTGTGTCGGATAGTCGACTGACGTTTCTTTAAAAGTTTTAAAGGAGGAGTAAGTCCTTGGTCGACAGGAGTAATCGTGGGTATTTTTCCGGGAAGCAGGAAAGTTCGTAAACGTACGTATTACATCTTGAAGGATGTTTCTTTTCAGGTATGAGACGAGTAGGCAGCGTTCGCCAGGAGGCACTGGCGGTGTTGGATTGTCCGGACTTTGTCCGAAGCTGGTGGCCGGTGGAGGATCCGGAGGTGGCGGAAGCCAGTCCGGTATTGGTCTTGGTGTGGGCCACCTAGCAAATCAGGAAGGAGGACCTCTTGGAGTGGTGACCACCCAGAGGACTTATAATCATACGCACAGTCATCGCCGTCAGCGAAAACTATCGGTGGTCTCTCAAGCAGGTAGCAGCGCTAACAGCTCACTAGATCGCAAGGTGAGAGATCATTGGAAGAATATATTGAGTAAAAGTGGGATGATACCAGGACAGGACTTATCAGAATCGTCGTAAGAATCTTACGCGCGTCACGCCTTCCGGCTAAGTGATAACATTAGCAATAATGAATTTACAAAGTTTCGATTAGTATTTATCAATTTCAAGAATCAGGTTTAATACTGATTACGTGTGGACTTGGTTGCATCTCTGAGTCATGACTTGACTTTTCTTGTTATTACAATTTCTGCAAGCTTTTAGTAATGTCTCGCTCAGCTTATTTTTATATTTGTGATTTCTTCGTGAAAGATTTCTCGGCATTGTTGGGTTTTCGCTTATCGGATACGAGCATTTGGTTCAGTGGAACTTGTTCTTCTGGCAGTGACGTTGGGGCATTGGTTCAGGTTTAATGATTTTTATTATTGAATGGAAGCTCTTTGTCATAGTCACATCCTCTGGGGCTATTTGTCTATTTTTAGCCATGAAATATCCTCTTGCGTGAATAGTTCAATTCAGTCAATTGTAGTTAGTAATCTTTTTGTTGGGAGGTTAACTTATTTTTTTATATTACAATTTTATATTCTAATTCTCTTTTAGATTCTGCCTAGTGTCAATCGTTCCTCGGTGGCTATTTGCAAGAGGCAGACACGTTCGAGTCGCATGGAGCATAACGCGGACTCTGTATCTATAACAAGCAACGGTACCACGGGTAGTTCACCATCCCCGAAGAAGAAGGCGCCATCCGCACTGCATATCTTGGAGAAAACGTCATCCCAGGGACTCCATCTCACCTCACTCGAACAGGAGAATGATAGAAGCTTCAGCGACGCTGAAGAAGCTATCAGTGCCACGGAGAATCTCTCTAGGATACCAGGTTTGTAGGAATATTTGTAGGAATATTGGAGGGAAGGATTCTCTGTGTGGTCGATTATCCTGGTCAGTAATGCTTGATAACTTTATTATTTAGGTACGAGTTCGACGCCTTCCACACCCACCGGTAAAGTGAAACCTAGGAAAATAAGTAAAGAGGAAAAGACTGCGGATTTGAAAATGTTGTCAGAAGTAAGCGATTCGAGCAAGCTTGAGAAATTTGCTGGGGAACATGATAAGAAGACGTCCCAGGAGTCTTCCGAGTCTAAGGTCGTGAGTGGACGTAAGGGATCGCCCGCGGAGGAGAAGAGTGCAAAGAGAAAAACCGAGGGAAGTACGGATAAGACGGTTACTAGGAAAGGATCAAAAGATTCCGATGCAGATAAAAAGGACACGTTGCCACCATCGAAAAAGACCACGACAGAGTCGTCTGATACTAAGAAGAAGGAGCCAGTTGAATCGAGGCACGGGAAAGTCAAGAACTCGAGATTTGTCACATCAAAAGTCTCTGAGGATGCTGCAGATATCACGGATGTTAAAGAGGCTGAGGAAGGAGAGCCCAAGGATACCGGGGAGCAGGTCACCATCTACGACGAGGACGACAACGGGACTAGTATCAGTGATATTGTTGCAGCACAGGCTCTGCACGAATCACTAAGCAAGATGGGCAAAGTACCGCCATTAGATAGCGAGATTAAGGATGCCGAAGGGGAGGTGAAGTCGGAGTCGAAGGATGCCAAAAATGTGGTGGATGGCCAGGAAGCTGTTCAGGATGTAGGACAAGAGGCTGGCCAGGAAGATGTTGTGGAAGGTTTTATAGGACCTCTTTTAGATGAGAACTTTAAAGCCGATGAGAAGCTTACCCAGAAGACAATGGCTATGGAAGAGGTACGGAATCTCCTAATGAAAGCGAAGGTGCAGGCGGTTGAGGAAGATGACGACGAAGAGAAGGCTATAGGAATCTCGACCGATGGGCGGTTTTTAAAATTTGAAGAAGAAATTGGTCGAGGTAGCTTCAAAACCGTCTACAGAGGTCTCGATACTCAGACTGGTGTCGCGGTTGCCTGGTGCGAACTCCAGGAAAAGAAACTCAACAAAACCGAGAGATTACGTTTCCGGGAGGAGGCAGAGATGCTCAAGGGACTTCAGCATCCAAACATCGTACGCTTTTACGATTATTGGGAGGTCACGTTAACCAGAAGAAAATATATAGTTTTGGTGACGGAGCTGATGACATCCGGAACCTTGAAGACTTACCTGAGGAGATTCAAGAAGATCAATCCCAAGGTTGTTAAATCCTGGTGCAGACAAATTCTCAAGGGTCTGAGTTTCTTGCATTCAAGAGCACCGCCGATAATCCATCGTGATCTTAAATGCGATAATATATTTATTACTGGCACTACCGGTAGTGTTAAGATCGGCGACTTGGGCTTAGCTACCCTGAAGAATCGCAGCTTTGCCAAGAGTGTAATCGGTACACCGGAGTTTATGGCTCCCGAGATGTACGAGGAACATTATGACGAGTCTGTGGACGTTTACGCTTTCGGGATGTGTATGTTAGAAATGGCCACTAGCGAATATCCTTACTCAGAGTGTACCGGACCAGCTCAAATCTATAAGCGTGTGGTGTCGGGTGTGAAACCGCAAAGCTATGACAAGGTAGAAAATCCAGAGGTTCGCGACATTATCGAGATGTGTATTCGACTGAAAAAGGAAGAACGTCCACTGGTGAAGGATCTTTTGAATCACGAATTCTTCGCAGACGACGTAGGACTCAAGCTGGAAATGGTGTCGCGTGATTCCGCGGTAGCAGAGGCTGAACTTTCTCGTGTGGAGTTTCGACTTCGCGTTTTGGATCCTAAGAAACGTAGCAACAAACACAAGGAAAACGAGGCCATCCAGTTTGACTTTGACATCCAGGGTGACAATGCTGAGGAAGTTGCCTCAGAGATGGCGAAGTCGAGCCTCATCCTGGAGGAAGATGCCAAAGCCGTGGCGAAGATGCTCAAGTCCCAAATAGCAGGTCTGCTGCGTGAACGGGAGGAGAGAAAAGCCAAGGAGGAAAAGGAGAGGCTGGATCGCGAAGCTGAAACTAATACGACGGATAATCTTTTGCACCAGCAGCAACAGCAACAGCAGCAGCTACAGCAGCAACAACAATTGCTGCTGCAGCAGATGCAAATTCAGCAGCAACAAATACAAACCATGCAGATGCAGAATCAAGTGCAAATGCAATCCACAATGCCAATGGGCCAGATGCAATCTGGGCAAAATCTTCAACCACAACAGGTGCAACTGGTACAACAGCAACCATTGATGCAGCAACAGACATCTGTGGTGCAACCACAGCAGGCTCAACAGTTGCAACAGATGGCCACTGGTCAGCAACAAGTGCAATATCAACAGCAGCAGTATCAGCAACAGTTGCAGCATGTACAGCAGCAACAATATCAGCAGCAACAGTACGCTCAACAGGTATCGCAAAGCCTCAGTGGTGGTTCCTCGCAGTGTTCGACGCCTCAGACAATTCAAGGGCAGCCACAGTTTCCGCAGGTGAATCAGCAGATTCAGCAACAACAGCACATGCAGCAGCAGCAGCAGCAACAACAGATTCATCAACAGCAGCAGTATATTCAACTGAATCAAATGAATGTGTCGCAGCAAATGGCGCATCAGCCTCAGATGCAGCAGCAGATGCAGTCCCAGCAACAGCAACAGCTTCAATCACAGATTCAAATCGCTCCTCAACAACAACAGCAGCAACAAGCACAGCCGCATATCCATCAGCAAATGCCTCCGAATCAGCAACAAATGCAGTACTCGCAGCCGCAAATGCAGATGCAACACTTACAGCAGATTCATCAGCATCCTGTTGGCTCGCCACCCGTCCAGAATCAGCAATATTATCAGCAAAGCGCAGCTACAACAACCGTCCCTTATTCGGGTGGTCAGATATATCAGCAGAATATTCCACAGCAAATGTTTCATCCACCTTACTCGGCTCCCTCAACGGGAACTGGTCATGCAGAGATTCTACCTGGTGCTCAGACAACCCAACAAGTTTATTCTCATTCAAATCATCCTGGTGGCAGTGCTGTGGCTACTTCCCAGGGTTACGTCCAATCTGTAGGTCAGGTTCAGGCCTCTGGAGCACCCGCAGTCAACGTTCAAAGTTCCTCGACGGTTGCCCATGTGCAAAACGTACAGCAGCAACAGTCACCCGTTCCAAATATACAAAGTGCACCTGCACTACTCTCGGGACAACAGCAATCGCAGCAGCAGCAACAACAACAAAACATTATGGTGCAACTGCAGTACTCTCAAAGTGCTAATGCTATGTCAAACACAGTACCAATCACACAAAATGTACCAATAGTTTCTCACTCCTCTGGAAATATCCAGCAGCACGCAAATATGCAACAGACTGGAAACATTCAGCAACAGCAGATGCAACAACATATTCTCTCCGGCACGGATTCTGTTCAGGATAGAAGCAATCTTGTCAAGCAGGATACTATGGATTCTGTTCAATCTCTGCCTGTCGATATTCCTGCTCAGCCCCAGGAGGCGTCTACCTCTGGAAGTGCTCCAGTGCAAAATACTAGTTCGAACGAAGGGTAAGTTTCTTCCTTAAATTTCATTAGATCTTACATCACATGATCTGAAACCGTTTATTCACGGACATCTATGTGATTAGGATCACGCCAGACAATTCTGAGAGCTTCCCAGTGCCAGAGCGAAACCGCGTGAAGCGCTCCGGTACCAAGAGAAGAAAACCTGGAATAAAGTTGACTGTCTTATCAGTAAGCAGTGGCGAGGGTCAATCAATGACTGTAGAATGCCAATTAGACACCAGCAAGCAGAAAACCGTAACATTCAAATTCGACAGGGACGACATGGTACCCGTGGACATCGCAAACAACCTGGTGAGTAAGCTTATAATAAGAATACATATAAGAACTAATGAGGAATAGTGTAATCTTTAAGTCGCTCTTATAAAATGATATCCAGGTCGCTGAGAACTTACTTCCCCAGTCCCAGTGCGACACCTTTATCGAACTCATTGAAGACATCGTCAAGCAATTACGACTTGATCCTACCAGGAGTTTACCTCTCGTAGCCCACGGTCCACCTGATCAATCAGCAGGAGGCAGTCCTGTTACCAGTCGCAGGCCTAGAGATCGTGACCATAGTCTCGACACCTCCAAGGTAAATATATTTTAATAATAAATCTAAGAGGTCCTCGCAGAAGATGCTGTTCGAGTCTGATCGCGTTGCCTACTTTTGCCTATACCTTTTGAATGAAAATATGCAAGGTCGTAGGAACGTATTGACATATAAACTCTTAATAATATTAATGAACCAATTTAGAGTACTTGAAAAAAAAAGTACGAATCTATAATAGTCTGTCTGTGGTTTTGGACGCAGCAGGTGAGACATGGCTCGCTAACTCGTCAAAGCAGCCACCGATCATCGTACAAAGCCCACCGTAGGCACCGTTCGGTGAGTGAAAATTGTCTGCGCAGATCCAAATTCTCGATGTTCGTGTCCCAGTTTCTCGTTATTGTTTCTTTTGATATATACTTTTTGATTGGATTACCATTCTCGCGGAAGATGAGAGATGAGAGAGATCTTAACCGGTAAGACGAGAATTGTGAGATTCATCAACGACAAGGAACAAGAAATTAAGAATACTGTGCACTTGTTATATTATAGCGTACATATGTTTTATTTTTATTTGCTTTCCACTTGACATATTTTATTAAGGATTGTGATGTTTTCGTTATTGTTAAGTCCTAGTTGATTACTTGGAATTTTAATGTTACTTATTATACATTATACAGTGTGCTCTATGAGATTTTCAGCAGTAGCCATGATTGGATCATCAATTAGTATAATTTTCAGAGAGACGAAACGTCGAACACCTCTACGCCTACGAAGTTGCTTCCCATCGATCAGATATTGTCGCATATCACTACGGCGCCTCTGGATAAGCAGCATACTATACAGACGCCGGATAGTCAAACTGGACCAGACAGCATCTCTTCGGAAGCATCCAGAAGATCCTCTACTTCGACCCAGAATACGGATACGTTGACTCCTACTAACATACCGAACGATCTTACGGATACTCAGGAGAGTACGATATCAGGAACGTCGACAGAGACCATCCTTGAGGCGTATTATCCGAATGATGAAGATGCGCTTACATTGCAGTTCCAGGAGAAGGCTCAACAGCCTAGTCAGACTGCATCCCAAAATAAACAACAGGAACCTGTTGGTGATGCGTCGAAAACGGAAGTATTTAAGGCCAGTACATTGCAAGAGAAGCAGGATACTCCTGATGAAGATGCGAATAAAGGAGCCGTCCCTGATGTACCATCTTCGGAGGTTGCAAAATTGACGGCCCCGTCAGCCAGGAAGATCTCTAGATTTCTAGTCAGTCCCGTAGTGGAACAAAAGCCAGTTTCTGAATCGGAGCCTAAGGAAAATCAGTCAGCAACGTCGCAGGTGCAGCCACTTCATAGTAACGATATTCATAAAATGAATGAAGTTGAAACGAAGATACCGGAAGTCTCTTCTTCAAATTATGAAATCCCTGCAGATGCTCTTCAGATTCCACCAGGAGATGTCACGCAGCAGGTGCCGCAGTTTCATTCTCAACAACAAAATGTGCAGAACGTACAGCAGATGCAGAATGCGCAGCACATTCCACAGACTGTCAATTCGGTGCAACAGAGCTCTTGCCCTGTGCAGATGCAGCATCAACTTATTCATCAGGGTACCGCAGGAGTTCAGCAAGGGCAGATGCAACCGAACGTGGTGATGCAACAAAATTTAATACAGCAACAGGATATACAAACTACCCAACACATGTCGGGCATTCCTCTTGGCCAAACTCAGTATCAAGAGCAACCTATCATTCAGCAACACGTTCAACTGCAACCAACCCAACAAGTACCCATGCAACAGCAGGTGCCTATACAACAGCCACAAACTCAGCAACAACTATCAGTACAACAGCAGATGCAACAGCAACATACTATTCAGCAACCCTTTGTGCAACAGCAGCAATACGTCATGCTATCCGGTCACGTTCAGCAACTACAACCGCAGCCAAATATTGATGAAAGAAATCGTCGTGTCTCTAATATATCCACTGTGTCAAATGTATCAGCGGATTCTCAGTTGTCAGAATCATCGAATATAGCAGACGACCGAAGAATGTCAAGTACGGTTACGAATACAACCATGCAGCAACAACACGTGCAAAACATGCAACCGATGGGCCAAGATGCAGCTATGGTGTTTCCGCAAGGACCAATGGAAACTGCGCAAGTTACTGTTATCCATCATAATGTTATTCATCCGACGCAGACTGGTGTTTCACTCTCTGTGCCTACACCTACACCTACACCTACACCTACACCTACACCTACACCCGCACCCGCACCCGCACCCGCACCCGCACCCGCATCCGTACCCGTACCCGTAATAAGCAACGTGGATGTTACACCAAAGGTTCCCGTGAAGACCAAAGAAGTTTCCTCGACCTTACCAGATCTTGCTCAAAACCTTGCAAACATTCTTTCAAATCCGAAAACAAAATCAGCAACTCCGCATTCTGTACCGAGTCACGAGCCAAGTTCAAATCTGAACCAAACTCCAAGTGTGGTTGAGCACAAACCTGTGGTGCATACTGAACAATTCTTTTCACCGGTAACAAATGTGGAACAATATTTTCAACCGATACAACCGGAATTGCCACTGGTGCAGATGCAACAACCCCACATGCAGCAGAGCTTCCAGATGCAGCAACCTATGAGCCAGGGCATACAGGTTCAACAAAGTTTTCCTGCACAGTTACATCAGCAACAATTTCAACAACCTCAACCGACTATGCAACAACAGCCTGGCATACCAGTGCAACAGATTGAGACACCGCAGCAAATTGTGCAACAACCTATTGGACTTCCGCCACAAGTTCCCATGCAAGGTCAATGGAACGTCACTCAGTATCCAGCTGGCTCTATGGGACAAAATGTCGTACAACAATCACTTCCAGTACAACACGTGCAACCTTTGCACAGTCAGCCACAGATACAGCATGTGGCGCCCATGCAACATCAGCAACAACCTATTTCTGAACATGTTGATGTTTCTATAGATTCACATCATCTTCAGCCGAAATTTTCTGAACAGCAGCAACAGCAACAACATTTAACAGCCACCGATGTAGATGGCAATTTCGAGTACAGCAGCGGCAGCAGGTAAGTTATAAATGTTTGTTTTTAATCCTATGCCATTTCCAATATATAAATTATACCTATTGTAATATTGCTCTTGATGTTGTTTAGAAGAACAAGTGCCGACTGCCGATTCCTGTCTTCGGAGAATGAGAATTCGAGTCATGATGTCACTCCTGAACATACAGTTGTTGAGTCCGTGGATCCAGTGTTGTTTTCTCAACATCAAATTTCCCAACAACAACTACAGCAACAGCATCGCAAGCTTAGTCAGCAAAATTCATTGGACAAGATCATCGATAACAATGCCAACGCGCAAGGACCACAGACTATTGCTGATTTACAACAGAAACTGGTTCAACTGACCAGTCAGCCATCGGAATCATTGAATGTGGGTACACCACCAATGAGTCATCCTGCTACTCCCCATAGTCATCAAGCTGCTGGAGGTTACGATGCTTATATGCATTCATTGCAGCAGAAGCTGGTGAACATCGGCATGCCTGTAGTAGCTTCTCAGGCCACGGTAAATATTCCTGTTGTCCTATTATCAAATTGCTGCTACGTTGAATACAATTTAGATTTTGTGCATATGCTGTTTGCCTGCTGCAAAACAATTATTTAAATGACTATTATTTCAGGGTCCACTGTCTCCTCAAACAACAATGCACTCTTTATCATCAGGACTTCCTGAGCCCAGCGTTAGTACCGTTACTGAAGGAGTCGTGCTCGGTCACGAACAGCAATTCTCGCAATGCCCAGCAAGTCAACAGGTAGGTGATAAGATGATGAAAAATTAAAAGAAAAATTAAAATTCGACGAGAGACTTTTGCTAGATAAATAGCAAAATTTTCTATCATTTCTAAAATCCTTATTAATGAACGGTAAATAATACAGTTTTATCGTAGATATCTCGAACAGATATTTTTCTTTAATAGAATCGTTGACTTATCTTAGTCACAAGATTTCTTTCCAGATTAGTTAGATAATAAATCGTAATCCTAGCCTTAACCACTTGTGAATCTTCTTCAGGGTACTGACTACGCTATTGACAGTCCCATACCTGGAGCAGGACCAAGCGGATTCGATATGATGAGTCCCAGTAAGGAGAGTGTCAAGATGCGACCGCAGCGACCAGGATCTCGCCTGCAAGAATTGGAACAAGAACTCGCAAAGATTCATCAGAGAGGGCCGATCCTTTCATCGTCTTCCCCACAACCCCTTACACCAGTTCCGACTGTTCAGCCACTGCAACCCCAGGTCCAAGTTTCTTCTCAGAATTTATTAGCTACTGTTCATCCAGTTTCGACCGTTCCTATTGCCACTATTTCACCAAGTGTCATGACTTCTACTTCCGGTACCAATACACCTGTTCAGTTTGAGACTCAGGATAATGTAGAAGTACGTATCCAATTATATGGAATATATAGAGTTCGATGGTAAAATTATTAATTATTTGCATTAATTACAGAGAGTTGTTCCGGAACAACCTGTTAGAAAAATTTCACGATTTATGGTATCAAAAGTAGCTGGTCCTCCAGCTACCGAAACACCGGGACCAAGTCATCTAGATCCTAAGGGTCAGCAGTCTTCGAATCTGGTGCAGGAAGATCAGAGAAATGCCCAAGGTAAATAAATGAGTGACAATGAAAGTGTTGTTATTCGTTTATATATTTACTCTTATATTTTTGGTTACTTGTTTAGGGACTGCTGCGCCAATACAGGTGATCCACAGCCGGGAAAGTTCCGTACCGCCCCAGGCAGGTTCGAACATTTCAGTTGGCGGAAGTTGTGCAGAGGTAAGTCTTGGCGTGCCCAGGAGTCGCTCTATCTTTGGAGGACCCTGTAATTTGTATGGGCTAGATGTTTATTAACAAACCGTTGTGTTGTGCGTTTTGTAAGTTACTAATTCTCGAGTTCCCTTTGACACCCTGGTTACACCCAGTATACATTCTGACCCACTTTTCTTTTGCCCACCCTTTGTTTTACTCTTGCATGGTAGACAGAAAAGTGAGAGCGAGACGTGTATTCTCTATTACTCCGTTAGAGATTCCCTAGGTAGACGATCATCCGGATATCCTGAGTTTTTTTACCGTTATTTATTTTATTTAACCATTACTTGCAGCCAATGCTAAGCAGGCAGCGCATTGAACGTTACAAGATGTATAGATATTAAAGATAAATTGGTTATGTCGCTTACGGAGAAGATCTCACGATACCTTTAGGTCAGACCAAAAGTTAGTCAGTTTGCAATTTTTAATTTTATTTTTGATAGACAGACAGAGTGACATTTTAAAGTCAGAAAGATGTGAGTTTCCAATAGATAAAAATCAACTCCACGGAATCTCATGTGATGGGTAGATCCTTGACCTATCTGTTTTTGGGGGATTTTTTTGTTTGGGGGGCTAGAATATCTCCTATACCTGGACAACTGGTTGCCAGGAGAGCCTCGCTTCCTCGTCCCAGTCATCGTATACACACTCAATAAAAACCATGCCGTCTTTGGCTCATCAACATCAACAGCAGCATCTACACACGCATCATCCTCATCATCGCAAGAGCTTCTCCACTCAGACGTTAGATCGTCAAATCCAGAATATCTTCCTCTTGAAACCGCCTCCTGGATCAAAGCAGCATGCCATCCCTAGAGACAACGTTCTACGAGCAAGACGTGAAGTCGGCCAGGAAGCGGTGGAGCGGCCCCAAGAGGATTCTAGCAATCAGGTAGCAACCAGGAGAGTCAACGAGAATCAGGATGGGAATGCTTGGCAGCATGCGGCTGGAATAGCACGAGGCAAGATGCACGAACCCAGAATACCTTTTGACAGTCCTTCAGGACATCTCTTCGCTTCTTCGACGCCAGTTGCTAATTCTTCTAATACGTCACCAAATCCTTCGACGGGAGACTCTCAAGATCACGATGGATCTAACATTTTGAATGGAGCTTCACAAACTGCTTCACGAGATCATGGGATTGGATTATTAAGAAATCAGTTACCTGTTGGACAATCGTTACTTGTACCCGGTTCTGTTGCTACCAGTACCTCCTTTGGGAATGTATCTGGTATGGTAAACTCTACGAACGTACAGCAGTCACCAGGATTTGTCAATCTTGGCGTTCACACAGCTGTTAATGTACCTGAGCTCAACTACAATACTACTGGTAATGTTAATCAGGATTCTAAACGTCGTCTAGGAACATACACGCTTCCTGTTTTTCAATTTGGCAGCTATCCTTTGTTGGGAACTAATCAGAATTCTGGATTGATTGCTGATTCAACTGCAAGTGTTCAGCAAGACGGACCCTCTGCATTTTTTGGTATCCAAACTGGATTGACTACAACTAAAAGAATTGACAATCCGTCTATAGTGCTGAACGAACGTTTTGATGATCAGGCACGAAGATCCTCTGCATTTTCTACTGTAAAGAGTGACGTGAGTTATTCTGAAAACCCACCGTGTTATCCTGGTTCAAGTACGACAGACTTGGATGGCAAGAAAGATGAGAAGAAATTATTTACATTTGGATCCTTCAATTGGGCTGACATACAAGTTCCAAAATTATTTGAGTTCAATTCTAAAACTTCTTCGAAAATATATCCAAGTTCGTTGCAAAACAGAAGACTTGCCAGTTCATCCATTGATATCAGATGTTTCTCACCAGTGAACCGAGACAAACAACACTCGCCAAACTTGCAGTCGCCTCTTCTGTCGGATTCCAAAGAGAAATCAAAATCCCAGTGGGACCTTAGAGCGTGGGACTTTTCAACGTTGAAAAAGGAATCTGGTGAATATGAGAAAAAATTAAAATTCAGTTCATCCAGGAAATTATCTAGTTCCATGCAAGATCTACGAGGTTTTACTAATACCGCGAAGCAATCTGATATTTTTTCCTCCACTACAGAACTTTCAAAGTACCTCAGGAACTCCTTTAACAATTACACGAGGCTAGGCTCACGGAATTTTGTCGATCCCGATTATGGAAAATTACGTAGAAATCATCCTTTGGTAAGATCCATGACAGATTTGAGAGATAGAGAAAAATGTACAAAACATTCGAGCCATAAGAGTTACAACCAATGGATGCTCTTGAATAATACGGATACTACAAGAAAAGATCATTTAAAGGTGCACCCAATATCCACCAGTGAGAGATCTAGAGCTGGCCCTATAAGAGCATTAAGACAAATCAAGAGAGACGTAAATCGTGGTGAAATAGTGAATTTTGCGGAAAGTTTACCTAAACGTAGGAAGCATTCTAACAGCCATGTACCAGACTATGTCCGATATAGAGAACGTCCAATAAAGAGAAGCAACAGCTACAAGCTACGAGAGGATGAGCACTACCTGACTGTTCTTCAGACACTACGTGAGATGTATGATCATGATGTTCAGGATGATTTTAATGATCAGTTAGAGCTGGACCTACATTGTCAAAGTCCTGACTGTAAAAACAGATTCACGAGATTCCCGAGTTTGGTACCAATGGATAAGGGAAGCAGGGCAAACGCAAGTAATTCAGGAAGTCGTGCTCGTCCAACCTGGATAGGCTTCTCTCCAGAGCCACGACATTTGCTCAAGATAAAGCTGAAGCAAGCTCGTAGTTTGATCAATCTAGTTCCTGGCCACGGTCCCGTCAAGGCCTCCGAGAACCGCGTCAACAGTCCCATCACCGATCTGAGCACTGACCCATTTACCAGAAGATCAGATACCGGAAGGCCCTATCACACTGTACACGCTGGCATGAAGATGCAGGACTTTAACAGCTGGAGGAGATCTAAGAAACCCAGTGAATCCGATACTACCGGTACGGATACAGACGCGGAGAGTAGCAACGGCGACAGGAAAAGCGTCTTCGAGGATAAATGTCTGGAACACGACAGTTCTTACTACTGGCCGGGATACAAAGACAGGGCACGACTCAGACGTACTCTAGAGTTATCTGGATACAAAGGACTGGATTCATTGAAGTATCAGGAGGAGTACAAGGATAGACCTGAAGAATCTCCTTCGAAAAGTACTATCAGCCACCACCTTCCTAAATTTTTATCCAGGTTGAACCAGGATGAGTCCTTGCGACAGGGTTTGGCGACAATGCCACATCCTAACTGTCCTATCAATAACGAGCAGTCTTCTCAGCCGCTTCTGAACAACCCGCTGCATAGGGTAAGGGAAGAGCACGCTCTAGGAGAAAAGACAGCAATTACTTCGGATGCCATATTTATGATAAAGAGGGATAGTAAACGGAAGCTTTCATTTGAAGTATCATCCTCCATTGATGATTCTGCTTCACTATATCCACGTCTCCGCGAAATATAAACCTTTATCTTAGATATGGATCTCGAATGAGGTCGCTGGTGGAGGCGATAGAACGATTCTTGAAGATGACGTTCAAGGGGTCACTGATTATCGAGATCCTGGTTGAGGTTTTACATAATGGGAGTAGGCTCTACACCATCTGGCTTCTTTGCTGGCTTTTGAATACTCATCGTATTCAGCTTATACTGGAGGACTGCTCTCTTGTCGATACCCTCACAAGATATCCTACGAGTTTGATCTTCCTTCCTCTATTATTAATCATTTCTTTCATAATTACTTATTTACTTATTCATCATTCATTCAGTATCTGTTACAGAGTCAGATCAAACTCCCAGGAATTATTTTAAGTCATAAACAAAAGTCTCTCTGCCTGAATCATCATCATTTAAACGAATTTCATGATGTATTGTCTTGCTACCATTGTTTGAATAATGAAATCATTTATGAAGTACAATATCTATATAATCAAAGATCAGCGTGAAGGATTCGTTTTTTACATTAAACATGTCTGCCTGCCTGCTGGGTTAATTCATCAGTGCCTGAGCTATCTTTTTTAGTTAACTCCCATCCCTCGTTCCACCTCTTTGTAGAACTTCTGAGCGTTTCGTAGCTTGCACGAGCTTTTATTAGTTCTCATGTGTATGATCAGGAATGTAATTCTATCGCTGATTCGTTAGATCAATTAATTCAAATCAATGATGCATGCGTTACAGTCTGATAAGGAAGAGAAACTCCAAGTATTGACGCCAAGCGAGGAATATCAGTTGTTAATAAAGAGGTGAGTCTATTTATATCTATTGTTATATTTCCTCGAAGACATTAGTTAGAAATGCTCTTTAAATACACTCGTTATTGTCAAATAAAGGCAAACCATGGAGCTGGAGACACTTCAAAGAAGACACAGGGAAGAGTTGGAACGTTTCCAGCAACATCAGCTGCAGTTATTGATCCAGCAACAACAGCAAGCCAGTGCCCTTCACCAGCATCAACATCATCCTCTGCTTTACCATACAGTGGCTGCCAACGTAGCGGGTAGGCTATTCATTTTGAAATTAATAAGGAAAGCTATCTTTAATTGTCTAATATATTAATAATTATACAGGACAATCAAGAGTACCAGGTATGGAGGAGTATCTAATGTTCGGTACAGCACCTCAAACACCAATGCAAAAGGTGCCTAGCCAGTCTCCGGATACAGACGAAACTCTTCGCCTGGCGACACAAAAATTAAAGCAAGCACCGCACCAGCAGCAGACAGGAATACCGCACGCATACGTGATACCCATCCCGGTGGTGCCGCCGGAGAACGTGCAGCACGTTCCTCCATATTCTAGTGATTCGGTAGAACCTGTAGGTTCAACGAACGGTCCAACAATTCTGAATCCTGCGCAGTATCAGTTCGCCCCGATAATACCGGACGGTGCTAACATAGGTACCTCTGGTGCTCCAGCAACCGCCACCCTCGTAGCACCGACCCCAATCTCTAACCCAACTGCGAACGGCGCTTATCTTCATTATCACCAGGCTCCCACCCTTGCCAATTTCCAGACCTTCGGATACACACCCCACGGCGGATTTTTCCTACCCGCTGGATATAGACTCATCTACGCACCTACAAGTACGCCTCAGAGTCAACCAGCTACCCCGGCCACGCCACACCTGGTTAATTCTCACGACGGCACTCCACCCGGCGAACCTCAAGCGCCCCAGGAACATCCTCCTACCTCGCAGAACGAGCAGTAAAATACATTTCTCGGATAAGCTCGTCTACGAGTATCTTCTGTAATTATCCTGATTGAAAGGGAATCACGTGGGGATGTCATCCGTCATCATTCATCATCACCATCACCATCACCATCACCATCACCATCATTCTTGTCGTCGTTCATCGACCTGGATGCGTCTCGAAAGTCCCTTTGACTTAGTCACTGTTTATATGCTTTAATTGTAATGTCTTATTAGCGGCTCTGTCGCACGCGTGCGCAGGACTGTCTTTTATTATTGTTGTATGGCAACAGCGAAGATCTACTTCGACAGCAGACCTCTATTCACCCGCGATCGGGCTTCGATAATAACGGGTTTATATTGTTATTATTATTGCTATTCTTTTTTTTTTATTTTTAAACTTCTGGTTGGATGTTCCTCGGTGCAGAGTCGTCGGATTCTCCCTGGCTGATTATACACACCCACACACTTATATATTCACCTACGTTAGACAGATTTATTAGTCTCTTCATTTCACACGAGTTTCTTTTAATTATTCTATTTTTTCGAAATGGCGGAAAGAAACGCTGCTCTGTTAGTACGATCACTAATTGGAAAGTGGTAAAATGTCATTTTGTTTTTACTGTATTATGATTATTATCTCGTTAGTGACTTTATTACCTCTTACTACACTTATTATTGGTACTACTACTTCTACTCCTTCTCCTACCCCTACTGCTACTGCTACTGCTACTGCTACTGCTACTGCTACTATTACCATTAGTGTGAACAATACTATTACTATCCACTACTATATTACGTACTATCCGCTTCTACGCAAGATTATACTATACTATCTACTATCCTATTACGGATATAAATACTTCGGTTAGTGCGTTCCTCCCTATACTTTGTAAGACTTTTCTTTTCTAACTTTTACATTACACACGTTACAAACAGAATTTTTCAATGTTCTTACTGTACAGAAGACAGCGATTTGATTGACCCGATATGGGATTGATGATAATAGTGTAAGAAAAAGTGAATGCTGCTTGGAATGTCAAAATTGAGTACAGTGCGCGTAGCGATTAAGGAGATTTCGTAAACGACGTCGTACTCTGCACGGAGATGAGAATAAAATGATATATGTATATTTTTTAATTCTCTCTCTTTCTCTCTTCCTCCATATATATGTCCACACTCACACACACATACATATATATATATATATTCTACTCAGAATTTTGTTTCTTTTATATTCTTGCTGGTACAGTTCTTTGTCATGACATCTTATATCTTATTATATATATATATTACGGTGAGAGAAAGAGAGAAAGAGAGAGGGACGGAGAGTGCGAGAGAGGGAAAGAGAGAGATAGAAAAAGTTTGTATAAAAGCGAAATTAACGAGGGAGAGAAAAGAAATGTGAGAAATATCTACACCCGTCTACGGGCTATTTCAATTATAATACAATTCGGCGTGGTTAAGGACATTCGTTATAATTAGGTAAAAATTATTAATTAAGAATATTAGTCAGACAGATGATCAGCTTGCGGCTTGTTTCGTCTCGATTACGGCGGATCGTTTATTTAATTATCCTCTCTGCGCCCCTTCGCCCAGCCTCGCGACTATATATACACTCCCAGAGGAAGACGCTCGACGGCGCGTCAGGGTTTCTCGAAGACGAGAACGAGCTACGATATTGAGAGTAAACGGAATAAACTGTGCACTAGTTAATTTGCAATGGCGAAGGATTATTCGCGGGGCTTTTTTTTAATACTTGTTTATTTCGAGTCTCTCTGCTATTTGTATTTAGCGTCTTCGTTACATACGTTGTATCTTGGTGCGACGTACAGAAAAAAATGGTATATCCTATAGTCAAAGGGCTTTACGCTACACTCGTTCTCGTTTTACCCTGGACAATGACCACGGCCCCGCCCCTGAAAGTTACGCAACGAACCGCCTGCGAGACGCTGTATTTGTACAGATTGTAAACGTGATTTTAGATTATCCTAGGGTATAATACGATGCCGACGAATAAGATTTAAATTAGCGTGGATGTTGTTAGGACGTTCCCGGCAACGCCATTATGGCGAACGAACAGGAGTCTTCGCGACCAGAGTCGAACCTGGTGCCGAACGATAAAAAGATACCGATTGATCGAAGAGATAATATGTGCACGAGCGGCCGTAGGTTTCGACGGGCTTTGGGACAATTAACAAAGACTGATTAGGTAAAAAGAATGGGGACGACGATAAAGAAGAAATGGAATAATAAAATACGATTGGAGAGAGTAATAAAATGAAGAATAAAGAAGATACACGATTTTAAGAATCGTTTGATTAAAAGATAATTAAAGAGTGAGGGAGAGAAGGAGGAAATGAAGAGGAAGATGGAGAAAGGGGGAAAGAGAGGGAGGGAGGGAGGGCTGAGAAAAAATGTTTGGCTGTTGTGAAAGCTGGAGTTGCTTAAGATAGGATGTTAAGGGAGACACAAAGCGTCGAGGACTTACGACCAACCTGGGGAACATCGTCGAGTATTCATATCGCGTACCTAAACAATATGCAATTCTTGAAGTTATTTTAAGAGTATCGACATCATAGGACGTAAACGATGTTCCTGACGTTGCCGTTACTCGACCATGACTCCCAAAATATATAGAATTCGCAGTGCGTATGCCATATATAATTCGGACGTTCTACTTGCGTTGGACGAGAAACTCCTCGGTCCAGAGTGCAGGTCAACGTTTATAGATGAGAATCGTTATGAGAATGCTCAAGGGCCAAGATGCTTCCTTCTGCGTTCTTGTAGAAGAGTTTGCACGGTTCTTATTATTAGGATGGTTGATGCGAGGAGTTTGTGAGAATCGGTAACGTCGGCCAGTTAGTCAAAAAGAACCAAATAAAAGAAAGGCGTGCTTGGATTTTGTCTGTCTGAGGATCAAGAATGGTAGAGATATGAATCGTCTGGAGCTTGGAGTGCTGCCTACCTAGTACACACACACACACACACACACATATATAAATTCGTAACTCATCTTTACATGTAGTACAGCCATTCTAGGTACTTTATTATGGTTCCTTCTGGATTTTTGGCCTTATGTCTTTTCTTTATCTTTATAATGCTTTGTTCTCCTTGTTGTTCCTATACATGATTGTGTTCTCCAGTTCTTTCTCTTTGAATTAATTGTAGTAATTTGCTTAAGGAATATGAGTCCTACCAGCTCCAGGCGATGTACTCGTGTGCTTAGCTCAGGAGCCTTTACATGTCTTTTTGCAGCTGATGAATATTATATATTAGAACAAGGAAGTGAAAATAGAGAAAATCTGTTTCTTTCCCTCCAACAATACAATGCATATGTATACAAACATATATATATATATATATATTTTACTCTTTCTTGACTTTCCTGAGCAAACGCCTGCTATACATTTAATCTTGTCATACGTAATATCTGCCTCCAACACTCATAGTAAAAACTAAGGGCAGAGAAACTGGCAGGAAGGTGCCATGTATGGAATGGATAGAATGAGAGAAATTATATTATGTGGATGGCTAGAAAAGCTATGGATGATGCAAAATGGACAGGATGAAGAGAACAGTAGTAGAACAGAGGGGCTTGAGTAACCATTATATCATTGTAAGACATAACGAGTGTGTCAACCTCTGACAAGCCTCCCTTTGCACTTGCATTAATATGAATTAAATTTTTTTCTCACTATGCTACAAGCGATAGAAAAGAAGAAGAACTTAAAGTTTGACATAATAAGATATACGAATAGGAGTGTGGATTACAGGATAAGAAGCAGTAAATCAGAGAAGGAATCAGGAGAAAAATATATTAGAATTGAAAATGAATGACAAACTACGCAATACAGGCTGTAATAAAGGTGGAAGGAGTTCAATAAAAATTCAATGAAAGGGGTACCCATTTATTATGAGCAATTGATTATCATTGAATTACAATCAAGCTTTGTGGAAATTGAAAATAGATAATGAAACATTACTTATTCTCTTACCCTTATTTTAATGGAAAATTACCTTCATTTGTCATACATATTACAGATCTTTCTCACTCAGGGCTAAATTTTTTTGATTTTTTTTCTGCCATTGTATTCTTTTAGTCACACTAAGAGGCAGTGTCAACACTAATGGAATACCTGCCTTGTTATTGCTTGCAGAAATTGTAGAGAAATAATTTGATGTTCTGCTTGTAAGTAAAAGACAAGAAACTGTCCTGACATATCCTTCTCTTGATGATGAAGTATTTAAATATCCAGTAATCCTTAAGGAAAGCGACACTGTCCTCAATCTTGTCAATAAAGCAGAATTCTAGGATAATTGTAAAATTCGATATTGCGTATCAGAGCTAATAAAACATTATAAATAATGTAAGTACCTACCCGTGAGAGGTACTGTAAATATTGTATATTAAAGTGAATCAAAGCGATTTTTTTTCCTTGCGTATGCTCCCATACAAGCGAAGAATCCAACGATCCCTATTATAAGACCCAATATTAGGGCCAGTGTATCTCCGAAATCAAATCCATTTGATGCGGCTGCTCGCTCGAAGCACGCCAAAATACATATTAAAAAGATCATCAGCATTTTCTTGAAGATATTACAATTAAACTGCGTAGTTTGACAGTTATTTCACGTTTAGGTTAGAAATTATATTCATATCGACGGTGGGGATAACTGTTCTGTGATTGGTCTGGGGAATTTTATTTTGCTCCAATGCGTGTGCGCTTAGCATTCAAAGGTGGCGTCACTCGCTCCAAGAGGAACTGCACGCTGACGCGTATCGACCGAGTAAATATATTATTTTTCTGCGGCACTCTTGGCATTCTGGCTAATTCCCTCGGATTCCGTGTATCCATTGGTATGTAACGCATGTAATTTTAATGCTTCATTTATTCATATAATTTCATGATCTTTGTAATGGTCTTCACAATTCTGGCTCGCGGGTTTCCCTCCCGGGCAGTGGCCATTTTGCTATCCGTTGATAAATGCATGGCATTCTCGTACCGACTGGTTCCTACCGCGTTCCAGAACGAATATATAAATTGAAATAACACTCGAAACGCATAGACACTGTGCATAGGTTTTGTTTTATTACTGGCCACATCCTGGCTCAGGATTTTCATCAATTTCTTAAATACTCGACGGGTCCGAGTGGGCAGCCTTGTCTACTTGAATGCACAGATTGTAGGAGAGTTGCTGTTAGAATAGATTTCGACTCCATTAACCTTTACAGGGTATCTATGTGGCCTTTATTTATTTTAACTTCTGATTATTATGCACTTTCGGAGCAGGTGTGATCGAGAATATTTTGGGATGATGCATTGCTCTTGAAATAATTTTTACTTTTGTATTCTCAGATTGGGAGTGACTCTGTAGAAGTATTTTTCAAGTTTGTGTACTTGTAGTATTTTGTGGTGTTTCTACTGCCTAAGTAGTAATTGTTTGAATTGTATGTCCTGTACAGGGTAGATCACTATGGAGGTTGAAGTGATCGAAGTGAAGGACTTGGGAGAGATATTGAACCAAGCAGAGGAGGGTGAAGAAATAATTTTTGAATCGGAAGCTGCCGACGAGGAAGTTGATGAGGAGGTTGAAGAGATTGTAGAGATTATTGAAGAAATTGAAGAGGTCGAAGAGGATGTAGATGAGGAGCAACATAACTTAGAAAATAGCAATGGGAATGCTAATAAACCTGCAGAAAATAGTACATCAGAAATGCATGCTAAAGTGGAATCTGAAGAGTCTGGACATTACAGAAAAGTCTACAGCTCGGGTAAAGAACTTGCTAAGAAGTCTGCCCAGAAACAGTTAGATAATGGAACTTCCAAGGTGGAAAAGCAGCATGTTACCTACGATGTTGATGAAGATTGGGAAGATGAGGATGCTGATGAATCCGAATCGAGGCAACGTAATAATCAGATAAGTCAAATTGAGCTAAAGAACAACAAAAAAACGTACGCTATTAGCAAAAAGTCTGTAAATATGCATAATTCTGACAACACTGGAACCTCCTCTGCTGAAGAAGTCATTGTGAAAGCAGACAAATCCGGAATGATTCTTGAATATGATCACAGTATAAACGATGCTGCCAGTGAGGAGAATAGCAACCATGAAATAGTTAAGAATACAGAGAATAATCTGGTTTATACTGTATTAGGTTCGAAAAAATCAGTTGCTTCTTCCAAGGGTCAAGAAGAGAAAAATTCTGGTGCCAGATTTATTAAGGTATATTTACTATAATATTTGTATATTATGCTATGAGATTTTCATCATTATGTTTGAATTTTCCAGGTTGATCAGATAGAAGACAACGCAATCCCCGTTGAAGGGACAATTTATTACGAAGGAGAAGAAATGCAAACCCTCTATGTGGCACATTCTGTGAATGATAATGAACAATATCAATACGAAGGTGTTGTAATGGAACAAGAAGGCTGGGAAACAGCGAGTCAGGAAGAAGGTAGCCAGCAACAGCAGCAGCAGGAAGAAGAAAATTCTCAAGACCAGATTTTTCTCCACGAGGATGAAGACGGTCAACTTTACTTCAAGGATGACACAGGAACGTTGCAGCCTGTTTACTTGACCGCGGATGGAAACTACGCCATTGCCGAGGCCAGCAGCGACGACCAGGATAGCCAAGAGAGTCAAAGTCATCAGACACAGAACTCCAGGTCATCAGATGATGGAAATTGTACAATGGGTGACATGGAATATCGAAATAACACAGAAGATAAACAAGTACGTATTAGACAATAAATTACCTGCATAATCTTATCTATATTTCAAAATTTATTAATTTTTTTATAATTCCAGGACTCCATCATCCCAAATTCGTCGCTCAGCGAAATGGACAACGAGGACAATACCGTGACAATATCCCTAATCATTTCCGAGGATGAGCACGGCCAGAAGAGAACCCAAGTAATAATCCCCACCACGGATAATCTCAAATGCGAAATCTGTAACAAATCCTTCAAGACATCCTTCCAGTTGCTACGACACAACAGACTAAAGCACGCAAGAGAGGAGGACATCACCACCAGGAACTTTCCCTGCGACCTCTGTCCTAAGAGGTACGTCTTCAAATATCCAAAAATCTCTAGGTCCAAATTCTACGATCTTCCTAATGATTCATAAACTTTTAGATATCCGGATCAGAATTCCTTGGCGCGTCATCGCAAGACTCATACCGGGGATCGTCCTTTCCAGTGTCTGGAGTGCCACAAAAACTTCCCCACGTCGACGGCACTTCGTAGGCATCTCACTCTGCACAATCCTCAGTCGCGGCCGTTGCCCTGCATCTACTGTGGTCGACGTTTCCTGGAGAAGGCTAGTCTGGCTAAGCACGAGCAGTCTCACCTGGCTGGTGACCAAAGGACCCATACCTGCGACATCTGTCACAAGTCCTTCATGCACGCGAGCGATCTCAATCTTCACAAGAAGAATCACGACCCGGACAAGAAGTTCGACTGCGAGGTGTGTGGTCGGGAGTTTAATCGGTTGAACAATTTGCAGCGGCACATGATGGTGCACCAGCAAGTACGTCGAACATAAGGAGTTTACCCGATACCCATGTTCGCTCGAGGTGATTTAGACGGTGTATCGGGTTCCTAACCTTCTGCATGTCTTCTGTTCACAGCAAGGAGCTAACGAGGAGATACTTTCCTGCGATGTCTGTGGCATAACCTACAAATTCATGAGTTCTCTAACGAGACACATGGTCACCACCCATATGAATCCGGAGAAGCTACGCCAACAGGCCGAGGAGCAACGTCGCAAACGCGAGAACAACTACAGGCGTTACCTGGAGAACAGGAAGATGTACGAGACTCAACACTCTGGGAGTTACGGGACCAAAAGGGGCTATCATCATAACTCCAGGGTCTTGAACGACGACGATGATATTGCTTGATTTCCGTGTACGCGACGGGGTCAGTTTTACGGACTAATTGCATTTTCTTCAGTGGACTCGAGACGTGCGAGATCGATATAAAATAAATTGTATAATTTACTTTAATGAATCCCCTGTAGAATGACAGTGCATGAATAAACACGATGTCGTTTCTATTGACGATAACAGAACTCAACGCGACAATCGGAAGTTCATCTTATGTCTCTCGCTCTATAGGTATATCACGACTTGGTATGTCTTTTGTTTTATGGAATCATGTTTAAACAAATCGTTTATTCATTTATTCGCAAAGCGTTTCCAGGGCCTTGAAGTATGCGTACTTTATATCGTACTCCATATCGTACCAGTAATTCAATGCTATGCAAGCGTGGGATTGGCGAACGTGATGAAACCATAATGATGGTAGATAGAGCATATCACCCTCTTGTACTCTGACCCTTAGACTTCTTGCATTTTTGTATTTGGGATACCTGCAGGAAATAAATACCAACAGGTATTCTGAAGAATTATTTAATTCTCTTAGTTCACGTGGTTCAAACCTTGTGTAATCGGGGTAAAGAGGGTCCACGCGTATCCAAGGAACTAGATTTGATTCCTTGTTAATTGACTCTGACTTCTGGAGAAGTTTTGGAGTATCTATATTTATTGGATTTATTTTCCATTGTCCAGGTGATGATTCTGTGTAGACAGCTGCAGGATACTTTCCATAAGGAATGTAAGGTCTATCTGTTGGAGGATGTAAAAGAAATTCCTTTTCACCGGATATGACACAGTAAATATTTTCATAAGGATCCTTGTGCACTGGAAAGATGTTACAATTTTATGAAATTGTATTTGTGCAGTATTATGGAGTCAATAGAATTTGTACTAACTTGAAGTGATAGCACGCTTATCACCCATCCAAATGTTTACAGCATCCGGAAGCTTACCGAATGATTCTGTTGCCCAAGATATGTCAGAATGAACATCTGAAACTAATTCTGGAAAATCTGTGAAATTTGAGTTCTGTTTTTGTATATAAAATACACTCCCTGGTTGAGGATTTTCCAGAGTATCTAAAAATTGGGACATTGTCATCTGACGTTCCTCAGGCATTACAAAGTATTCGTTACACTCTCCAATGAAATTATTTGATTGTGCTATTGCATCGGCATATCCATTTGGTGTGACAGCAACTGTTACTTCCTTGTCTCTAAGAATTTTCTGAAAGTATGATATGCTCCATTTTCTGGTAGCTGGCCATTGTCTTATTCCACCCTTTATCAATAAGGGTATGTTTTTAGACACATGCTCTCGATAAAAAGTCAAGGGTTCTATGACCTCTGAAATTTCTGGAACTTGATCCGACAAATAAAGTTCTACAAAGAAACAGTATAAAACAGAATGGATAAATTGTTTATTATCAATCAGTACATATAATACATACGGATATTCGAAAAGAGTGTAATGTGTCGTACGAATTGTATATTATTTATTATTCTATTTAGTTACAACGAACCTGAAGCCTCTTGAGAAAGTACTCTGCATGCTGTGTCAATCTTATTATTTAATTTATTGTCCATGTTCTGTACTGACAATATATTACTTTCAGGAAATGTACTAATTTTCTTGTCTTGTTTCTGTGAAAATTAACAATAGGTTGTGTTCGTGTTACTTAACTGTTTGAAAAGTATAGAAAACATAAAATTATCTTGTATTAGTTTGGACAATAAATTGCATCGTGAAGAAATATGTGTTTGTTCCTACATGAGGACATCGAATTTTTATTACCAATAGTCTAGAACAAGGAAAAGTCCCTACGTAAGCTATGTGAGAAAATGCCACCCTGACATACTTTATTATCAATACGCTTTCAACTAAAACAATGTACGTGTCAATGATAAGAATGACTTGACCGTGAGGTATTATAACTGCCGGTAATAATTATTAATAATGTCGTCTGATGAAAGTCTTCTGTCAAAATATATTAATATAACTATAGTAGTCGCGGCTTACTGGTAAGTTAGGTTATATATTTGTGTACATCTTTATGTATTATTAGCTATGTAACAATCTAAATAACTATTCAGCTGATGATAAAAATTGTGTCTAATACTCTTATTAATTGAAGCGATATTATTTATTAATTGTATTGTTTCAGGGTTACGTCAATTTTGACAGTGTTTGTCAATAAAGCTTTGTTATCCAGTGACACTGTCAATTTGGACGCCCCATTGTTCGTTACATGGTTTCAGTGCATTGTCAGTGCCGTTATATGCACAGTTCTGAGTGGACTTTCGCGATGGTATCCAAATTATGTTACCTTCCCTAAGGGACATCCTTACAATTTGGAAACGGCAAAGAAGGTGCAATGAATTACATAGTAATATTTATTGCAAGACATTTTTATGATAATTGCTTTTCAGATCTTGCCTCTTTCTCTGCTATTCACTGCGATGATAGCTAGCAACAATTTGTGCCTTAAATATGTAGGTGTTGCATTTTATTACATAGGACGTTCATTGACAACAGTGTTCAATGTTCTTTTCACTTACGCTATTCTTGGTAAGTTTGAAACTGTCAAACTATGTGATTCTATTACTCACTATACTCAAATATAGGACAGAAGACTTCAACAGGCTGTATAGTATGCTGTGGAGTCATTATTCTGGGCTTTTGGTTAGGGGTGGACCAAGAGAATGTCACTGGATCATTATCAGTCCTTGGTACATTTTTTGGTGTCCTTGGATCATTGACTCTGTCTCTATACTCGATCCACACAAAAAGGATACTACCCTTTGTGAACCAGGAAATCTGGTTACTGTCTTACTACAATAATATTTACAGCATTGTACTTTTTCTTCCATTAATTCTAATAAGTGGTGAACATATTGTTGTTTATAATTATGACAAACTATATGAACCATTTTTCTGGTTGGCAATGACTATTGGTGGACTGTGTGGATTTGCTATAGGATACGTAACTGCTTTGCAAATCAAAATGACATCCCCGTTAACGCACAATATCAGTGGTACTGCCAAAGCATGTGCACAGACGGTTCTAGCAAGCTACTGGTTCCAAGAACGCAAGCCAGTACTCTGGTGGACTAGTAACGCCATTGTTCTTGGAGGCAGTGCTGCTTACGCAAGGATTAAACAAATGGATATGGAAAAGATCCACACTCAGCACAAATATGAACAACTTAAAGTATAATTAAAATTATATTTAAATTGCTGTCAATTAAGGCGACAGTGTTGTGACATGATAAAGTTTTTATTGTACAATGTAGTATAAAATGTAAAATCATTTCTAAAAAATACATTACTTAATATAGGCTGTATCATTTCATCTAGGGGTATTTCTTGAAGTGGTGCATTTATATTTTTTAATTGGTTTTACAAAAGTAATTCAACGCTTGAGGAACGTCTGGATGATGTTGTACACCCAATCGAAATACTATGTATCAATACTTCAGTATTACATATAATCCCTCACCTAACGTATCTCATTAATAAAAATCACCTGTTGGTTTTTTAATAATTCTATTCGTCAGATCCTTTTATATCTTGAAGCCAGAGCGCCACCCCGGCTATCCGAATGACTTGTCACAGAGTCCTTCCGCTTAGTGATGGCGTTCACGCTCTTGAAAATAAGACTGGCGTCTGTCTTAGACAAATTAACTATAGTATCTAGGTGTATCCGGAGCATTGTATCCACGGAATGCCTTTCATCGCTTTCAATAGCTATACCATCAGATCTCAAGTAATATCTACAAAGGATATTGTATTAAAAGCTGCGAAGATTTTACCTGGAGTATTTACGTCATCCTATAAGGACCGGGATGACACTTACCGTGGATATTCTACAGCGGTGGAAACATTCATCCTAAGAATTAGGAGGTTGGACAGTAATTCCCCGATGACAGTGGGGTCATCGCCCCCAAAGACACCTCGAAGACCACAAATAGACAATTCATCACGAAAGACCATAGGAGCAAAGGAAGACAAGGTATTTCCGGGTCCTGTGCCATCTAGAAGGAAACCAGCACCTGACAAGTGCGCCAGACCAAGGGGAGCACTCAGGCCTCTGAATTTGCAATTTTTTTTATTGGTACAGAAGATCAGAAACTTGTTTATATAACAATTTTTTATATACTTACGTTACTACCGAGACGTATGTATCTTGCCAGTCCATAGCGACTACACTGGCATACCGTTGACTTTCAGCTGCAACAAGTATGATCTCTGGCTCATTTAGCATTTTTTTGTAAAATTAAAACATAACACGCACCATTGAGATCGATTTTTGAATATTCAAAATTCGATAAGACCAATGAATGGGCCACCAGGATTTGAGAATCTAAAGAGGATGAATTCTGCTTCAAAATGTTTAAATTCACCAAGGCTTGCAGAGTCTGTTCCAGCAGTAAAGCACGTGGCGGATAATATATGGTGTAACCATAGAAACTAGTTTTTCTTGCCACTGTTACTTCCGGCTTGTACAGTGCTAACTCACGCAGAGAATATTCAGATACCAGTGCGTCCTGTATAAACTTCTTGACTACAGTTCCATTGTAGAATACTGATGTCATGCATAAAAGAATTTAAGCGAATGAAATTTTGTATTACTACGAGAAATAATATTAATACTGGGATGCTGTTATTCTTAATTACCATCAGCACCGAATTCTGCCACGGCATCCAGTGTTTGGGCCAATGTGGGTAGCAGCAAAATTTCTCCAGGATTAATGCTACCATAAAGATTTGCATATTCCGCATTTTTAGAAATCTCGTATGCAAATTCTTTTGATACAACAAATCCATTCCTAGCCAAGTCTGCCGAAGGTTTTACAACTTCGTACCACGGCAAATTTCCCCATGAAGTTTGTGCAAATTCTAAGCCACGCAATAGTGCGGGAATTCTCATGTTTCTTGCAGTAAAGAAATCTGTTTATAAAGTGAATCTCATTAGGAAAAATTCGAATAGAAAAAATGACTTGTATTTCTCATATGAACCTGAGATTGTGTTATTGGCAAAATCTATAATCAATGGATCGGTTTGATCTCTGTGGTTATAAATCATCACGTAGCCTCCCCTGAGAAAAATATAATTTCCTTCAGCTGTGAATTCTTAAAGAATTATCAAATTATATTCTCACCCTCCCAGTCCTGTTTTTTCTGGTGCTACCACAGTCATACATAGGGTAGCAGCTATTGCAGCATCTACTGCATTGCCACCTTTTCTTAAAATTGTTGTTCCTATTTGAGAACAATTCGTGTAGTCTGTAGCAACAGCACCATTAACTCCAGCAATACTCTAGAAGTATAAAGGGAAAATTATATACAGGCAATGTGCTTGGCCTAATTAAGAATTCTAACGTGTTACCTGTGATATATTATTTGAATACAGTAACTGAAATATTAGAGCTGCAGTGACAGCTATGGTCAGTACAATAAAAGAAGATACAACGATTTTCAGTCCACCTCCGCAGCATGTACTTAGTTTAAACTGGCTGCTTTTGTCCTTTGTCAGCGGACAATCCTCTGTCAGTATCTCTATTCAATATTAAAGAACAAACAGTACGAATCAAGTTGATTATATATTGTCATATAAAAAGAATACAATTATTCATTACTCAGAGATATTATAAAAACTTAAACATGTCCTAAGGAACGGAGTGAATTAGCTTAATAGAAAGAATCAGAGTGAACTAAAGGACAATTAGTACAACAAAATAATGAATATTCTTCGTTTGAAAATTAAGCATTTGGCCGCCGAATAAAACAAATGTATTTGGAATTTGGACTTACATTTCAAAATTCAGGTCACAAGGTTAATAAACAGTTGTCTCTTTAAGATGTACTTACGTCTGTCGTAACTCATTTTAAAATATTTGATTTATATGCACATTTTCTGAGAATGTGGTAAAATTCTTTCTGAAGTAGCTGCTGCATAGAAAGTTTTGCTTGGATACACTACTTTGGATACCATACTTGGTTAAGTTCGTTGCCATTTGTTGGTATACACACTATAACTGTATAGCATATCCCCTCTTTAAGATCCAAATTATGACAGAATATTAAAAGGAAAAAAAGGAGATGATATAGAATGAAATTGTGCGTTTTATTCTTCACACAGAAATATCTAAATAAATAAAAACGTATAAATACTGTAAAGGCACCTTCTGCTCTTGTATAATGTGTACAATTTTAACATCAAATGATTGATTATAAAACACTTTCTTGTAGCACCAAAATGATAAAATTTGGTTATACATTTTCATACAAAAAGTGTCCGATCACTTGTTTCGATATACCTTCTGTAAAGTTTGGCAAATTTGAAACTACAGTTTGTTCCAATAGCAAGACTTATAAAGCTAATAGAAAATATTAAATAGTTTTGTGGAATATTGCTTCTAATATACATTAAGATCACACATGTCAATAGATTAGAAGGTACTCTAAACCAATTGGAAATACATGCTCTATGAGATTCTGGAAAAACTACACCTCTCAAATATCCAATTGCAGGATAATACATTCCAATGGAGACTTCGTATGCAAGGAAAGCAACAAGGCAAATTTTACTACCCAAAATCTTATGACTGTCTTGGAGAATACTACCAATGAGGCACAGAAAAATACTACAGAGTCCCAGAATAATACTGAGCTTTAGAAGGTAGTCTCTAGAAATTCTGTACTTTGTGTATAAAGTGGAATTTAGGAAACTACCTAGCATTATGCAGAGCATAAATATACTAAAGATAATTCCATGTCTGGGATTCAGTGGTTCTAATACTGGAGTCCAAAGAAATACAAAAATGTATATGCATGTTTCAAAGAGTGCTTGCACAGCACCTAAGTACAAGAGGAGTCTATTGCTTCTTGTGAAGATCAGCCAGATTCCATCTGTCCAGGATCTTTGAGCAAGTTCTTGAAAGTTTTCTCTACTCTCATCCCAGAAGATGGCGCAAAGGATACCTGAGACTATTAGGATGGGAACAGCTAGTATAAATGGCCCAGATGGACCTAGATTTAAATTAACAGCTATAAAAGATGCTAGGATTCCTGCTATTATAGCACATAGCCCATTGTAAAATGTTGCCTTGGTCAGTGTTGCTCCAATCCAATCTATAGGTAGTTTTTTCTCTATATGCTGACTCATGTACCATGATTCGAAGGTTGAGAAGAGTATAGAGGTTGATATCCCACTAAGAACACGTCCAATCAGAAGAATCCAAAAATGTTCAGATAAAATAGATATACAGGATAAAGAATAGAGTATGCTGTAGGAAATTGAAAGGATTTTTCTACCAATACGATCTGCTACATGTCCTATAATCACTCCAAACACTGTGCTACTTGCAAATCCAATAATATAAAGCAAAGAGATGTCTTGTTTCTCATAATTATGAGTCACATAGATTTTGTAAAGGTACGGTCCTTGTAACCAATCAGCAAAAATAGCCAGTAAAAATACAGCCAGATATTTTCTTTGTAGATTTAAATAAATGTCATTGTGTTCCATATCCATGTTGTGCATAGAATTGTACCTGAAAAAAAAATGGACACTGCATACCTCTCATTGATACAACTATCCTGTAGAACGATACATACTGTAATTTAACTAGGGTATTCTCCAAAACCTTTACAAGCTTCTTCAGAACATCAGAATTGCATTAGCATGCAATAAATTGCAAGGCCATGTTTATCTTTTCCGTCTTAACAGAAACTCCATCATCTCGTTACTTCAATAAATTTAGTAGAAAATAGTGAACATCGTGGTTTCTTTCGTAATTCAATTCTAGTCAGTATTAACTAATTCGCATTCGTCATAATTTTTCACGATAGCAAGTGAATGCGCTCTCGCTCGTATTCTGTTGTATTTCTGTCGTTAGGTTTAACATGGCTGACAATACGTGGTACGTTACGGAAGCTCGCTCAACTCCGTTTAATTCCGTTAGCTTCCGTTTTGAAGCAAATACTGCGACGAAGTCAGCCAGAAAGTTCTCAGTGGCTCTCGGTTCTTTGCGCTGAGACATTTTTGTATTATTTATTTCTCCACTTGAAGTAACTTTTAAGTCTCGCGCCAGCGTTTTTTGCGCTCACTCGCTACCACTAGCTGCCACGGCTATACTCGCGTCAAGATCATCGCCTCGGACTTGCTCCTCAATGTAATAACAGAGAACAGATTTCTTCAGGAGTTTGTGCTCTTGTCTTCTATTGTGAGTATATAAGGCTATATATATTGTCTGTGTGCCTGGTACAATACTTCCATCAAGAGCATACGGTGATAATTATTCTGACATCCATTACTCAATTTCCTTCAGCTGACTTGAGTGTTCATTATTGTATAGTTTTTCATTTTTCTATCTTTATTTTGTGGACGCTTTTATATTTTATTATTGCATTTCGTGGACTTTTTATTCATTTTAATATTCTTAATGAGTATTTTATGAATAGTGTATTTGCTTATGTAATCTGGTTTGACCTTTTACTTTTTGCCATGAAGCATTTCCTTAGGTGTAGGTGAAATATAGTTGTGGGAAGTGTACCTGTTATCTTTTGTTAATGTATTAGTTTTGTGGTTGAGTGAGATAGTGAAGTATCGTTGTGTCTACAATTCGTAGTTCTACTTGAACTTTGAGACTATCTAAATATATCAGACACCGTGGTACAAATAAGATATTACTTTTGTGTTATCAGCTGCAGTTAGTAACATTTTCTGAGGAAATAATCTTTAGGTCAGTGACAGGAGGTTATACAGTTGCTTAAATTTATTTCTTAATATCTCCTAATTTGGTTACAGTATGTTAGCTTTCCTTGAAGTAAGTTTCATGCTTCAGTGATGACCTTTGTGATGTCTAATAGTGTTCTTTTTCTGTTTCATTGTAAAGCTTTCCAAAGGATAATTAATACACTTGTTGCTATACCTATGAATGTATCTTATATACAATTATATATAATAATAATATTGTTAAGAGAATGTACTTTCTTCAGGAGATTCATAAGAATTTTTCTATTCAGATAACAAGGAAATCTGAATCTTTAAAATAAAACGAAGATGTCACATTATGAGGATGCTATTGTGGAGGATAAGGATGATGAGATTTGTTCAGCGGGTGATATAGGACTACGTCATCGTATACCTTGGAGTGACCGTGTCTCGCTGAGTAGCGAGATACCTGGTCTGCATGAAGTTAAAGAACTCCTTGAAGATGATGATGCAAGTTGCTTGGCAGAGGAGGAGGATGGTGTTGGATGTCCTTTGCCATCTACTCCAGAAGATGATCATCTTTTAGATTGCGAGGTAATAAGTGTTATTACCTTACATGCATTAAAATATTGTATCAACTGGAATATTTTACTATGCAGATGACAGAGGTTTTGAAAGCTGGTGTTCTGAGTGATGAAATTGATCTTAGTGCTCTGGCTCATAACGCAGCAGAACAGGCTGAAGAATTTGTTCGCAAGGTAAATAAGAATAAACGATTTCAAAACAGTAAATGACATTTACTACACAAGTCAGATGGTTATAATACAAATATCAATGTCAATTATAATCAGATTATTATTCTACTATTCTCCGTGTTCTATTTAAAGCCACATATGATGTAAATTAGCAGATGTAGTCTGTTACATTTTTGTTGTCTTTACATTTTGTTTATATTGTCCAAAGATGGTAAATCATTTCCATTCTATATTTAACACAGGTGTGGGAAGCTTCGTGGAAGCAATGCCACTTCCGTAATCTTCCTAGATGGCTTCAGGATAATGATTATCTGCACGCGGGTCACAGGCCACCCTTACCGTCCTTTTATGTCTGTTTCAAGAGCATCTTTCGCATTCATACAGAAACTGGAAACATCTGGACGCATTTACTAGGTAGATATAATCTCATGGACCAGGATTTTTGTGTGGAATACAAGAATATTGCTATGAAGGCAAGATAACTTTTCCGTTTTGTTCTCCAGGGTGTGTAGCCTTCATCGGCATTGCAATCTTCTTCCTAACTCAACCACCAATCGAAATTCAACTAGAGGAGAAGCTCGTATTCGGGACTTTCTTCGCTGGGGCGATTATCTGCCTCGGAATGTCCTTCGCCTTTCACACCGTTCACTGCCACAGCGAGTGCGTTGGCAAACTCTTTTCGAAGTTGGATTACTGCGGTATAGCAATGCTGATAATGGGCAGTTTCGTACCCTGGCTGTATTATGGATTTTATTGCGACTATCAGCCTAAATTGATTTATCTCTCCGTTGTCGTGGTCCTGGGTATCACCAGCATTGTAGTTTCCCTGTGGGAAAGGTTTGGCGAACCCAGTTACAGGCCACTGCGTGCTGGAGTCTTCATGGGTTTTGGTCTCAGCGGCGTAAGGCTTATATCAGAAACTGCATCCTCGTAGAAGACATTTTATATTCTCACCAATGAACTTTCAGGTAATACCAGCTGTTCACTACGCTGTCGCCGAGGGATGGTTCAAGGCCATTAGCCAAGCTTCCTTAGGATGGCTAATTCTCATGGGTTGTCTGTATATCCTGGGTGCTTTATTCTACGCACTACGTGTTCCCGAGCGTTTCTTCCCTGGGAAGTTTGACATTTGGGTTAGTGTCTACTTGCAGTTTTTTAGAAATAACCTCTCTTCAATTACTGTTAAGTTTTAATTATTTAAATTCATCATTACGTCTTTTTAATTCCACTTTTTACATCAGTTTCAGAGTCATCAAATCTTCCACGTGCTAGTTATTGCAGCAGCCTTCGTTCACTATCACGGTATCACCGAAATGGCGATGTATAGAATGACAGTGGGCGATTGCACGAATCCCTCCCAAGTGATAACATTCTAAATTTTATTGATTCTATATTTTTGTTACGTGAGAAAAAGTAACCGAATGTAAACAACCAGTGGGGGATAAGCGGAACCAAACTAATAGCAAGGAAGCAGATAGGAAGACAAAGCAAATAAGAGGACAGTTTCGCTGATTGTATTAAAATTTTTAGTACCTTCGGGTAAATTCGAAAAGCAACATAATCCTGATCTTTTTCAATTGAAATTCGAGGAGGATGGTACCCCCCTTTTCGTTTACTTTGTAGGGAGCTATCCTTAATTTAGTTAAATTATTTTAAACTGAGTTTATACCGTAGAGGAATGGCACCGTATCACGTTCGATCCTCAAACGGCTTAGTTAGTTTAAATGAAATCAGTATTATTCTCTCTGTTATTTCGTTCATGTTACGCGAACAGCAGATTTTGTTGTCTAGATTGGAGTAGAACAAGGTATTTGATTTTTCGCTTTTTTTTTCTTATCAAAATTTCCACCAGTAAAAAGACATTCACGAATAAATGATTTGGTGTAGGGATTATTAATGTGAGCGACCAAAATTTTGAGCATTGAAAGCGAAAAGAAATAGTAATAGAGAAAAGAGACAAACGAAGCAAGAGAGAGTAATAAGTGAATATTTAGTGCAGGGAAAGTGTGTGTCATTATATTTTTCTCGAATCGCTTATGGCGAGTTGTCGAGGTGTTATATTTATGGAAGATTATCTTCCTTCTCCCCATGAATTGCAAGAGTGTATTGTTTATATATACTCCAAGCAAAGGGGGGAAATATAGATCACGTGGCCTCAAAGATAAATTCTATTTTCCTTGGCGAACGGCCATTCGACAAGGATCTTCTATTCCTTATTTCTTATATATCGAGTAAGAGAAATGAGAAAAGAATTGGAAGGATCCTAGGATATAGGAGGGAATCAGTAGAATGTCTGGAATAAATGGAGGCTCGAAGGCAAATCGATGGAAATGCATTTCTCTTTTTCACTTTTGCAAAAACATTCTTATTGAAATTAAAGAGGAATTACTTTGTAGGAATATTTCTTGCACCGTGATATTTTATTGAAGCACTCAATTTTCTCACAAACCTTATTCTTATAATTCAATATAAATGTTTCACCAGATGATGCGTATCCGTCGATCTTCTCGTTTCCTTCCTACGAAAGTAAATAAATGGATGTTTGTCATAACAAAAATTATGATAATATTAAATGAATGAAAAAGAAAATTAGAAGAGTGTGAGGGCAGTGATAATTGTTTTATTTCATTATTGAAAAGTCTCTAGTACTTAGAACGGAGAACGAGATGTTGTTGAACTTTTTACACAAATAAATAAAATGGAATATTAATAAATCAATAAAGTATGAAATTATGTACCTTTGTGCACGCGAAACATACAGAAGAGCTAAGCTTCATTCTTTTTATTTCACCCAATGTATATGTCTTACTTTAGATATCATGAAATCTGTTAAATTCGCCTATTGGTAGTCTAAGAACATATTTTATTAATTTATTCAATTTTGAAATTCTCAACATATTTCTGTTCCTCATTGCCAGGTCACGGATTATCTTATCATGTGTGCGCATCAAATATACTCCGAAGAATTATTACTAATAGACATAAAAATTCGTTACATAAGATATGTGGATTAAATTAATTCATGCAAGTTTCATGCATGGCAATCAATTAAGGCAAGTTTTTCTACAGTCATGTATTCGGCATGTTTCTAAGTTCTACCAGCTGTCATGTAACAAAAGAAATAATAACCTCGTTAGGACTAAAGACTTTCATACAATGTCTAATGATAAAGTCACTGCAGAACTTAGAGCCATCTTGAATGCTGGTATTGGGGCAGTTTTACCCAGTTCAGTTGTGGAAAGTAAAATAAAATTTAAAGATGGTAAGCTTTTTGTTGGAAAAGAAGAATTTGTTATTAAAGAAGATGTGTACCTGGTGGGTTTTGGAAAAGCAGTTATGGGAATGGCCATTGCCCTGGAGCGCATCCTAGGAGAGACATTGAAGAAAGGTATAATCAGTGTACCTAAAGGATCTGGAGAGAAAATTTGGGAGATTCGAGATTTTAAGAATTTTCCAAAGCTCAAAGGAACTTTGAAATTTTGTGAAGGAGCAGCAAATAATATGCCGGATGGTGACTCGCTGAAAACTACTTTAGATATTATGGAAATGGTTGAGTCCTTGAATCAGAAAGACACACTGATCGTTTTGGTCTCTGGAGGTGGATCTGCTCTATTATTTTCTCCAAAGCCTCCATTATCACCTGATACCAAGCAGCAGTTTTGTAAAAAATTACAAAATGCTGGAGCAGACATAAAGGAGCTCAATATTGTGAGGAAGAGCATCTCCTTGGTCAAGGGTGGAGGTCTAGCTAAAGCAGCTTATCCAGCATCAGTCATTGGTCTAATTCTATCTGATATTATTGGAGATCCTATTGATTTAATTGCTAGTGGTCCAACAGTGCCTAATAAGAATACTCCAGAGGATGTCATAGCTATTTTAAAAAAGTTTAAACTGTACGATGATCTTGATGGACATCTAAAGGCTGTACTAACATCAAAGGAAGTTGAGAATCAGTTTGATCATGTAAAAAATATTATTCTCGCTAATAACCACTTAGCTATAAAAGCTGCAGAAGAAGAGTCTTTAAAGAAGGGTCTAGCTCCAATAATTTTGCGCAACGACGTCCAAGGGCTAGTTCAGGATGTTAGCAAATACTATGCTGACATTGCGGAGCTAGTCTGTTTGGCATTGCAAAGTACAGTAGGCAAAGATGAATTTTTCAACAAAGTTTCGCGGCATCCAACACTGGAGTTATCGAAAGAGAAGGTCGACAAGATTTTTCAATCTATTGATCAGATTCCAGTTAGAGGAATTCTTCTAATTGGAGCTGGTGAGCCCACAGTCGTTGTGAGTGGACCAGGAAAAGGTGGAAGGAACCAGGAACTGTCATTATATTTTTCTATGGATTGGTTAACCAAAATACATCAAAATCCCATTTTAGCAGAATATGAAGTTATATTACTCAGTGCGGGTACTGATGGTCAGGATGGACCAACAGATGCTGCGGGAGCTTTTGGATATGCTGGTATTGTCGCAACTGTTCAAGATCTGCTAACAAAAATTAAAATCCTTTACAATAAACATATTAGTGAGCGATCCCTAAAAGAAGATATAAAACCACAAACCTTTTTATACAATGGAATAAAATTTGAATTAGAAGACACGAATCCGCTGACTTTAATGAAAATGGAACTGGAACGAATGCATCCAGAGAATACTCTACGTAACAATGATTCTTATAACTTTTATAGTAGATTCAGGAATGGCAAGGATCTAGTTAAAATTGGCCTCACTGGTACTAACGTTATGGATTTACATTTTATATATATTGCTAAAAGAGAATGTGACTGTACAGTAGACTTGAAGTCAATAACTGAATGTCCAGATCCTTTTGAGGATCACAATTTAAAAACAGACCTATCTATGCTCCAAATAGTGAAAGAAAAAGTACCACCAAAGGCCGACCCAGAGGACTTATTAAATATCAAAATTGTAGATGAGAATTTGACACATTCTTGTTGCATGAAGCAAAAGAAATCTTAAATGTCTATAAACAATAGACAGATTATTTCTAGCCATTTTATATTTGTGTACATATGTACAGTATTGATTAAAACGCACAACTTATACGGGTTAATCCAATAAAATAACACTACTATGTTTAATCCACCTTTTCATTTTATTAGACTTAGATATGATTAGTGACAGTATAGAATAACAATTTCAACATAAAATCTACACAGAGTGTCAACGCGTTATGCGAATATCCTTCAGAAATCGATTTGCTGTTAAGAAACAATGCTTTTAATTAATTTGTCAGTTTCAATTTAATTATTAGATTTCAAAATTCTTAAGTTTGCACACTGGTAGTGTCAAAGAAACTAATTCCAGTTCTGAAGAATACCATAAAGTATCGCGGCGCGCCCTGTATATTCAGAGAATAAACAAATCCATCTAAGCGAAATTTTCTACGTTCGTATATGTACAAATATTATGAGAGATTACGTAAATAGATAAAATATCTTTTATAAAACGCTCAGCATTCATAAAAGACAAAAAATACATTTCGGTGTAAAATAAGAATCTTCCATTAAAGAAATAAATAAAATCTATATAAGTACTTAGTTTAAGATATTGAAAACTGCTAAAATACTATTTCATTATTTGCAACATTGACGCTCTCAGAGTACAAACATCCCAGAAACACTTCTAAGACTATCCAGACGTCCCATAGACATCCTATAAATATCCTATGAATGTTATGCATTCTAATAAGAACATAATTTCAGTAGAGCTTTCCGTCCTTACAAATCCTCATTGGGCCATTAAGTGGGGGTATACGTATTAACGTTGCTCATGGAACGAATGGAGGGACGGAACCGATGACGGAAGATGTTTACTTTGTCTACGTTACTTTTGAAAATCATTTGTACATTCCTCTGAAGCTCAGATAATATTCATTTTCTATTACCTCCTGGACGACAACAATTTATAAATCCCAACTAAATAAATGATGTTTAACAAGCATATCGCGCACTCCGTCCTTCAGTGGCTGTGACTGTTCCTTTTTTGGTGGCAATTCCCAATCAGGATTCAAATTGAAAGCAAATTGACTGAGGATGCGTAGCTCACATTTTATTTGCACCCATCCTGGACTGTTTATAAAGCTCCAAGGTTGATACCTGGCGACAGAAACAATTTGTTTATTGTTTTTTGCTACAATTATTGCCATACGTTGATTAAAAATACTTACCACTTTTGTACTACTTCAACGCAGGAACACAGAACTTCTAGCCAGAGGTGAAGGACTTGTTCATTGAGTCCAAGACAAATTAGAGAACGTAATTTGACATCCATCTGAGCGTGAGCATTGTCATGTGTCAAGTTGACAGATTGGACGCAACGATAGAGTAACTGAAATGTCAGATAAGATGAAAAAGTCGTGAAGTTAAGGTTCTCAGTTACCAATTGGCACTACATGTCAGGTCTACCTCTTCAGGTGTTAGGACTTTTCCATCCTCGTCCAGTCTATAAGTTTTGCAGAGGACCAGTCGACTATAGACAGAATTAAAATCTTTCTCGACCTCCCTGTTTGAGGCTTCCTCGATGAAGAGCCAAGGATGGCAAGGACCTCCGAGGAAGGAGGGTCTTCTCATACCATGCTCCAGGACTGCCTTCACAGCTGGACATAAACTACCTCTCACTAAATCCGTCACAGCTTCACTAACTGCGTCGTCACCGGCGCAGGTGTACTGCTTGCTTCTCTCGTCCAGCAATTCTACGAACTTTGCCGGAAACCAACCTGTAATTTTTAATATATATAATAAGGGATTTTTTGTTTCACTGAATAAACTAACCTCGCAATCCATTTAATTCGCCAACCCAGCAATGCTCATCTTTCTGACTGATTATTGTAATAATGTCATTCTTCCGGAAACCCAATTCGTCATCATCATGTCTTTCAAAGTCTGTGAAAAATATTCTCTCCTTAAATATTGCCAAGCAATATCATATCTTTAAAATGCTGATTGCTTTTCTTTGTATTACCTAACAAAGCTTTGGCACGTCTCTTTCGTGTACGGGAAACGTTAATGTAATTGTCATGATCTTTTGCATGACTTTCCATGTTGTAATCAGCAACTAAAATGATGTTGCTTAATTTAGGATCAACGTTAATGAAATGCCTTGCCACTTGGAGCACTGCTTCCCTGAGATCCACCAATATTTCTAAAGATAATGCCATACGTTCAATTACTGATCGTCACCATAAATTATATGATAACTGTCATACCTGTTTGACGAATATTTTTTGATTTAGCATCATCCTCGCTGTTGTCATCTCCAAATAAGAATGTTTGCAGCACAGACTTGTTCCGTTTAACTTGCCTCCTGCGGATGACCAAGATACACCAAGCAAATTTGGTAATTAGTTTTCTCTCAATAATTCTACCACATACCTGTTTAAGTGTTGTTTAGGTAAATTCGGTGTAGCGTCGGGATTTCCAACTAGGGCACCCTGATCAGTCATCAAATAGGCCAAGTGTCTTCTTCTGTGCGTCTCAACCAGGACGTCAGTCAAGGACCCGCTCAGTTCCAGAGACACCTAAAATATTTAATTGGTGTGTATAATTAGTATACAACTCATTTGTACAATACAATTTGACGGACTTCGAGTAACTGATCTACGTCATCGATATCACCCGGAATGTCGGATAACGCGTTGAATATTTGTGCCGAATTTTCAAGTTGCTTTAGTTCCGTCTCTGCAACATTTTTAAACGATTCTTAGATCATCCTAAAATAAAATTATAGTGCTAGAAAGGATTGAATTACTTTACCTTTAATTTTTAACATTCCAAGAGTGATCTGGAATAGAACTATTGACCCGTCGAAGAGAAATAAATCCCAGATCCTCAACAGGATTTTCATGTGTACCACTGAAGCGAACAGTGTCAGGAACCAGTGTAACGAGATAAGGCTCAGCTCTATATCATGCTGGACGAGGACGTGGTCGATGTCTGGCAGGTAATTCGCTATCAGAGTCCTAAGGACTTTCTGATCCGCTTGAATACCTGAAGACGTGTATAAGAATGAAGAATATTAAATAAACACAAAAGTCAGGAACATTACCTAGAAGCGTGGAGGAGTAATAAGATGCTGGTAGTAAATCTTCGACGATGGTAGCCATCATCCAGAATGCATCCTCTTCTTCAAGTAGGAGTAGCAACGAAGCTGCCATAGTTCCAGTGCCTTGGCAGTATCTGGAATACTCATACTGCTTACACAGAATTCTTTGGCTATTATTAAAAGCTCTTACCCTATGTCAGGATATAGCCAGGCAAGCCCACGCATTACTCTACGTAGCCTTGGTATTCCAGTACTATTTAGATGACTGAAACAGGCATTAGCGGGCATGGTACGTAACAAGTCCTTCTCGATTTGCTTGCTGGTCATCAAGGCGTCATTGCTGGATGCTTTTACTATGTCCTTGTAGCTTATTTCAGATGCTAAGTTCTTCTGGAGGGCTCCTGCAGTTTATAATTTGATAATTGATAATTTTTAGAAGTTTTAATTCTTTATATTGCCTGTCTACCTGACATTCGCATCCAAATTTGTGGCCTAAGAGAGTGAGGTATCCCACGACGAACCATTTCTCTCAGTTTGTCAGTTCTTGGTAAACGTTGGTCTATGTGCTGCCAGGAAAGTTCAGAGACTTCTTTATTGTGACTGAATTCAAGAAGAGCTACCCATTGCAGCCTAAAGCAATAAAGAATTTAGAATTAGAAGATATGTTGCAATGCAGAAGGATAAATTGAAGAGATTAAACCTGTGTTGAGGATCTTCAACAAATGGAATACCCAATAACTTTTTTGAACTCTGTTCAGGACCATCTTCCTCCTCTACTCGAAAGCCAAATTCATCAAATCTTAAAAGTAAATTTTCCATTTAATAATTTTATGATTGCATTAAATAGACAATAGGTACCACATGCTAAAGATATTCTTATTCTACCGATATTCAGGCTGAGAATTAGGATCATCAGGTTGATTAAGCTTTGCCAATATATCCTGTGGCCACATTGATGGTGTAAGAGCTGAAAATGGCCCACCAGGTGCTGGAGACAAACCTTCTCCATCGAGCCCCGTTCCATCCAATTCATACTCATCATCAGATATAGCAGTTTCCAACTTTTTCTAAAACAAAAATAGAAAATGACTATCATACAGTAAGCAAGGTGTGAATGTAAATTTTAGTATTTATTAAGCTTCTCACGTTATGATCTTCTTTTCCCACATAACCTTCATGATCACGCACATTAAAGAGAGACTTAGCAATATCCATTACGCCCTTTTTCTCAAAAAAAAAAGAAGTCCTGAACTCTAAGAGCAACAGAATCAATAAGAAGAAGCTATCAATTGTATGAGTGTGTTTGATTATTCCAAATAAATGTCATCTGTCAAAATATCATATTTCTGACACATAAACCGAAATTATAGTGAAGAGAATTTTCGCGTCTTCTGGTAAAACGTCAATTGCTCCAATTTCCAGTTCCAGACCAGTTTCAGCTATTCACTCAGAGATAGCGCCACATCCGGGAGAACTCTTTTTGCATTTTTTTTTAATCTGCACTTTTGAAATCATTCAATTCACGTATTTATAAAGGGAAGTTAATAATTTACAATATTTTCATAATGGCTCGTTTCTAGATCATTATTTCAATAACCTTCTATCTGTTTCCTTTCTTACTATATTCGTACAGTTCGAATGAGTATATCGAAATTCGGTATCAATTAAAAATAAAGCTCAGAACGAAATCACATCATGTTAATACAGATTTCATAAGAATTGTTTACTTTGGATATAGCTTATCCATTATTTGCTATTTTTAATAAATACGCGAGCATCGTCATAGCATTACAGACAAATAAGTGATATTGATTTGGACTCAATTAATATATATTTGAATTCTCGTATATTTTACAGCTACATTGAAACTTTATTCGAACGTTACATTATCTTTACAGTTATCATTCTCTTGATAGTCTGATGCGCATCAAGTCCAAGCTTGCAAGTCCCCATCATTACTCCACATACTTTTTCCACATTCTGGTTCACTTCGTCAACTTTTGACAGTCCAGGATTCTCTGTGCTTCCATCTGAAAGTTCAAAACAAAAACATAAACCCAACAGTTGATAACTTATATATTACTACGTACAAAAGTCATTATTAACACATACTATAGATATTCTCTATACACAAAGAAGATTAATTTTGTAGAAATACCTGTATCAGATTGTACAGTCCCAGCAACTGTTCTAAGGATGGTCTACCCTGGCTAGAACACGAGGAGCTGCCACCTCCAGTTGGTAACAGTTGACTCCGTTTACCCCATCCAGTGGAAAAGTTCAACTGAGCTTCTGCGCTCCAAACGAGGATCATGAAGACCATCGCCAGGCCAATGAGGATTGTTGTATGAATTTTGGGACACCTATAAAATACAGGTTTCGGTTTTATGTAGTTTTACTTCAATTATTGTTGTGATTACTGTACAAAGTTTGTCTCCTTAATTTTCTATTAAGCACCAGGCACGATCACTTGATAATATTAATTTATATATATGGACACTTTATAGGAAATAAGAGCAATGACGTGTTGTTATTATTACTCAATGATAACTCACATGATCTTAATAATCAGGATAACTCGCTGAATTCAAGAGAACTAGCGCAGAGAGAATAAGAAGTAATTCTGATAACTTGTTAATGCTGCTCGAAGATTACGTTTGACTGAAAGCATCGTATCCCGGGGGATTATATACCCAGGGTAGGAGCAACCCCCACTTCGTTTCATTGAGAAACCCTCTGCTGAGTTCAATGAGGAAAATCAACCCCACTCCTCAACAAGTAAAGTAATAGAATAAATCCACTCTAGAGAGGTATGGAGGTTCTTAGTTATTATAATATACAAGCATAACAGTAATTTTCCTTCATGTTTTTTTATATATTTAATTCTTATTGAACATCGTCGCGAATCCTGAACTCGTTTATTTCCTAATATCATTGGCAATAATGATGCATCGATGGAAACGTATCAACGATTATTATTGAGAATATCGTTTTAGTTCTCTAAAAAATTGTTGGAATTTAAATACATATAAAGGGAATAGTGAAATAAATCGAAATATAAGAAATATGAAAAAATAAGATAGAAAAATATGGCTTAAGAAGAAGACGTAGGACGTTGAAGTTTAACAGGTGATGTTTTCTGGATAATTTTCGCATATGAATTTCTCTCTCATTTTCTTTTCGTCATACTGATCCTTACATTAACGAAAAGAGCTCTGAAAAGGAAAGACTACGCCTGAGAGAAATAACGTACTACAAAATTAAAAGAAAATGAAGAAAAAGAAAGTCCTTCCGATCCAACTCCCTTCCGTCATCCGGAAGTAAATTCTTGCTTTTATTGTAATATTTGTTATATGAATTTATTATCATTCCAGAAAACCCCTCGGTATATCTGATGACGCAGTTATATATAGAGATGTTGTTGTGTGATACAGCTAATCCAGTATCAATGTACAGACGGATCATAATCAATCCTTCTGATGGATGAGGATTTCTCGAAGAGGATGTTTCTCCAAACCTTTTGATGAAAACAACAAAGTCCTGGTTTTCTGGATAAAGTAATGCATTATATAGTATAGTACACTATATGATAGTATATTATATACTATACTTATTCTATATCAATTTTATTTTGCATTCTTATTGAACGCAGTCTCTGCGCTATAGTTTATTTGTACTAGTGCATAACAGCATAACGCAGTTACCATTTGGCAATATTATCCTTAGAACCACAATTATAAATCAGCTAAAAGCATTATGGCTTCCAGGAATAAGAGAAAGATGATAAGAAAGCAGAAGGAGTCGTATGGCGAAATCTACAAGGCCTTAGTAGACTAACTATTATAATGATTTTGGTAAAAACCATGCATGTACGCGCATGACTTATCTGTGGCTTCGTTTTGTAATTCGTAAAACAGCGGGAGATGAAGCCCTTTAATTTCTTTGTACAGGACAATTAGCAAGCTCGCTCATTAAGATTGACACACACTTAATTAGAGGTGATATAAATAATACTGCATATGTATACATTAAATGACGGAATCGTTGTCAGTCTATGAACTAATTTGTTAATTGTTTTAGGAATTTAAAGTTAAAATTATTGAGCGTTTGTATTGTTGTTCCATTGTATGGATTCTTTTGTTTTACTGTTATTTTTAAGATAGTTCGTTTGGAACGATGAATATTTTGTTTTATATAAATCGAGTGTGCCCATATAGTGATTTTTCAATTTTTTATCCTAAAGCTTCCTTTGCTTTCTTTCTTTTTTCCTCTTGCTGTTTGAATATTTTACTTTTTCGTACTTTCTCGTTTCCATCTTCTTAGGAGTAAGAGCCAAGTACCGAAAAAATTACGTTGCGATACTTTATTATAATGATTCTCGAGTTAAAATAAAAATGCGAACATTGAAACCCTTGAGATGATGCTTTCTAGATTTCTCGAAATATTTATAGGATATTGATTTTAAGCATCGAATCTTCGTCGTAAAGATGATTAGATATTTTGATTGCATTAATTACAAGTGGCTATATGTAATATAATAATGGAGGATCGTTAAAGTTTCGTAAGGGTTCATGCATTGATATTAGTTTATGTATTCTTTAGAATATTTGTCATGCTTAGTTTACGGTTTATAAGGCTTATAATAAATGATGTAAGGACATTTCCATTTTGTTTTCTCGTTTAGTAAAAAAAATTGTCATAGTTATATTGCCGTGATTTGATGTTCGATCATAGCATTGTTGTCGTTTTTCTGCGATTCCGATTGGTCATTGATATTGTGGTTACTCGGCTATAAAGTTGTCGCTTCATACGTGAGTTCACAGTGACAGCCATAATTTGACACATGGAGCTTTTGAGGTTTATTAATTATATAACTATTAATTCTCTATATTAAAAACGTAATATTGTAATCTTGTACCATATAGAATTATCGAATTCTAAATCAGGAGAAACATTAAAAATGATTAGTAGAACATTACTTACTGTTGTAACACAAGCTGAAATTGAAGGTATCCAAATTTTTAAAAACATAATTAAATTATTTTTTCATTGAAGATTTTAAGAAGAGTCTACATATGTTTGGTATTTTTTTATTAATTAATTGAATAGATAATGAGATTTCCAACTTTTTTTTACTGTAAAATATACTATTGGACGTGAATGTCATACTAATTACAATAAAAAGAAAAACGATATCGTAACTCGGAATCTAGAATATATCGCTAGGAACCTCGAAATGATGAGTCTCGCATTTTATCTACTAATCCACGAATCGAGTTCTCCTGTTTAAACGACTTGAAATTAAAAAGAATGAAATATATTTAAATCGCTCATAGACACCAGATTCGGCGCGCGCATAGCACACGCAGTGGACCTCTAGTCTTTATTATAAGGTACATTTTGCGCGTGGATTTACAATTCAGGCGAATTAAATGAATATTTGTGACAGTAAAAGAACATTATTACACGATTCTTAGAAAATTATCCATTAGTTCCTAATGGGGCCATATTGCTAATTTTTCAATAGTGTTATCAAATGCAATTATTTAAAACTAAAAAATAATGAAAAAACTTTCATTTCATGTAATCTAAATTGAGGGAGCTCTCTTAGATTAATCGTACAAGTCGTGCAACAAAAAATTCAGAATTCTAGTTGGGTGAGACTTGCAAATCAAATCATTTCGACCACCTCGGAGTCTGATTTTACGAGTTTTCCGACTGGTACATTTTCAATAAAATATATTCTTTATTGGCTATAGCGACATCATCTAGCAAAGTAATATCATAAGTCTATAATAATGCCAATAGTGGAAGGTCATGGTTTTCCAGCCATCTGCTAGTTTTGATTTTTCTATATTTAAGAAATTTTCAGTTTCCGGACGATAGAAACTTTTGTAGGAGCATCAGGTTTTCCTTTCACTTGAAGATTCACCAGCAATTTCTTTGGTATGCATTCACTCGTTTTACAAACAATCAAATCCAAAGTAATACGCAATGTTTGCGCTTCTACTTTCTGAGAAATTGTTGGTATATCCACAGATATTAGAGTATTCAGGTCACCTATTAATTTCTGGGCATTCCAACCATCAGGCAGATCAATGGACCATTTTTGTGGAGCTTCAGTATTGATTTTCAAATCGGAAGTAAATTCAAAATCAAATGTAATCGCTAAGTTACCACCGACTTCATTCATCTCCGAAGAAAAACTCTCAGTGGAGTCTGCATCGGTTTGTTTTTCTTTTGGTAGTTCAACAGGAATCTAAAAAATGTATTTTGCTATGAAGTAATGAAAATTCAGTTAGATAAATTTATTTATACTTACAGTATGAATGTAGCCATTGTCAAGATTGATACTCTTGATGGAATGATTATTTGTATCAGCAACATAAAGTTGGGTTTGATTGAGGCTCACAGCTAATCCACTGGGTTCATTGAAGGTTTTAGATTTATCACAGCCATAAACGGTCGTACAGGTTCCTGTAGTAGGATCGAATTTCTTAATCTTATGATTGTAAGTATCAGTCAGCCAGACAACCTTCTTTTCCTTATCCCATGCTACGCCTAGAGGATGCTGTAACTTAACCTCGAACTGTTTCCCATCTACATCGCCAAAGCAATGTAGGTTCTAGAGAAGATAAACATAATTTTGATTAAATAGATTCAATAGATTGTTCACTGGGATAAGTTTGTACTTGCAGAAGGATTTCTGTCTGCTCCACAGGCTGCACAAACTTTTCCATTTGACAAAGCAATCTTTCGAAGGGCACTACTTTCACTGTCAGCAAAATAGAGTTCATTGAACTCCTCTGCTATGGTTAATCCTGACGGTTGAGCCAAACTAGCAGCATGAGCATAGCAATTATTTCTATTTTCTTCTTTACCTGTACCTACAATTGAAGCGCAAGTTTTGCTGTTGTACAGTCTGAAAATCGAAATGTGTATTTGTAATGAACATTATTTATATAAATTAAAAATTCCCTTTGACACTATAATTAAAAAGCTGTATAAAACATATGGAAGATGATTACTTGGTCCACCATGTACTGTCCTCTAAGAAATATCCCCAAATTTGATGAGTTCCTGCATTAGCTATGAAGATAATTGATTTATATTTTACTACATCCCATGGTGAAGACAAGGATTGGTCTTGACCTAATTTTCCACCAGAATAGTCGTGGCCTTGTACACCTGTTCCTGCTAGAGTGGTTACACATTTTTTGGCCAGATCGATCTGCATTAAAGAATTAATTAGAGATCTGGAACAGCAAAACATTTCGCCTGTTAAGAGGACTATATAGCTTAGTAGAAATACCTGTCTAATAGCATGATTTTCTGTGTCTGCCACATAGATTATATCATCTTCACCAAATACACCCTGGGGTGCATTAAATCTAGCAGTATTAAATGTCCCATCTTTGAAACCTGGTGAGCATCCACCGATAACATGTTCCACTTTTCCATGTGGATTCATAACTAAAATTCTGTTATTTCCAGTGTCGGATACTGCCAATTGCTCATCACCTTTACTACTGTAAAATGCATGTATCTTCCCAGGGAATAGCAACATGCTCCTGGATGCAGGTAAAAGATGCTGTGCAGGTTTCGAAGGAATAGAGTGTCCAGATATTTGACTGCGAGATTTAAAATATGCCAAGGCAACTTTCACGTAGAGAAATAATTCATCCTTATGTCCCTCACCAATGAGAACAATCAATGGTTGTCCTTTTGGACCAAGGAGAACCAAGCTTGGCCAACATACTATGCCAATATCGTTCCACATTGAATGTTTAGCATCATTCACAACAGGATGAGATATATTATATCTTTGCACAGCAGAGAGAATCTTTCCTGAATCTTTCTCATTAGTGAATTTGGCACTGTGTACCCCTACCTGTAAGAAATGTAGAAGATAATAGGATTAATCTATAGAAATTAATAGTACACAGAACAAGTTTACTACTGACCACAACCAACCCATCGCTGACAGTATATGTTTTCTCTAGTGCATCTAGGTCTGGTAATATATGCATGCAATTGATGCAACAATAAGTGAAGAAATCTAAGACGATTAATTTACCAGATAAATGTTTTTGGAAGGACAGTCCCTCCGATACATTGAACCATTCCAATCCTGAAGACAATAAATAAAAACAAAAGTACTACAGTGAATTTTGATCTTAAAATTTAAATAATCACTTTAATTAAATAATACAGCATTGAAAGTCCATTTAGTAAAAACTACAGAAAATTTTTAATAATGACAGCACAATATCACATTGGAATAACTAAAATGAGTAATACAGGAAGGGCGTGTAACCTTTTTGAAAATCATTGATGGATAAATTACTGTCAGCATAAGCTTTTATATGTTTCAAAATAATCTTTTCACGTTCGTGTTGATCTTTAATAGAGTCTAAACTCTGACGAATCTCAATGCAAACTTGAGTGAGATCTTGCACAGTATCCTGGACAGTCATCTTTCTATTCTCTTGGCCACACATAACGTGAAACTCTCCGTAATACGAATAACGGTACGGAAATAGACAGTAAACGTCATTCTGAGTGATATTGCCGGCTCCAGGAGTAGGGAACCATTGAATCCATTCTAGACGGAATTTACATAGCATAGCTTCAAACAGTAGCGTATACTCTAGTATACTCTAAGCTTGTGGCAAGAGAGTGAACCTCGAAATATTTTTATAATACTTTTACAAAAACTAAATTAAAAAAACAGTAAAGCACTATGGAAGCGCAGACAGTTAATACAAGAAGATTAATATTAAATCATGCCGTTTCAAGTATCCTGATGGAGTGTGGATTTGAGTCATGTGAGAAACAAGCACTAGAAACATTAACAGAAATGATACAGTCCTGTAAGTCTTGTCAAACTGAATCCTATATTTTGAGCTAAGCTAATTCAGAGAATTATTCTGAATATAAATATAATGACCCTATGGTAGGATATTATTTTTGACAGTTTCATTTGAATTACAGTCATCGTAGAGGTTGGTGAATCCTCTAGGAATTACTGTGAGCTTGCTAGCAGAACAGAGCCCCTCATTGCTGATGTAATTCTTGCTCTAATTAATATGGGGATACGTGTAGATGGAATAGATACATATGGGAAAAGGTCCAATCGAACAGTACTACCAATGCTTCAACAGCAAACTCAATCGAAGCAGCTGAACATGTTACAAGCTGGTGTAAAGTTAGAACATCCTTCACATATACCAAATCATTTACCAGCTTTTCCAGATCCTCATGCATATATAAGGACACCAGTGAGTTTATTTATACTAGTATCAAGTTATTAGATCCAGATGTATAATCTTATTTCTCTTCAGACTCACAAACAACCTGTGACAGAATATGAAGCAATTCGTGAAAAAGCTGCTTCTCAGAAACGTGACATTGAAAGAGCATTAACAAGATTTATTGCTAAAACCGGAGAAACGCACAGTCTCTTTCTTACTGAGGATAACAGCATGTTTCCTTGTATGTCCTTTTTTATTTGATTAACATATTCTGCTCCGATGTTACAATTAATATATCATATTTGATTATCTAGTGATAGCCTGCGAACCACAGTTTCCCAGCTATCTTTCAGCACTATTGCCACAGGATCAGATCTTTGAACCAGATCAAGAGTTTCAGTTTGAACCAAGTCCTGTAAAGAAAAAGAAGGAGCCCAAGGTTGAAGATACAGAAGAAGGTACAAAATTACGCTCGTTCTCAAAACTATTTCAACTGTGCTTTTTAAATTGCAACCTGATTGTCTTTTCTAGCTATAAAAATGCAAAATATTAAAGAAGCTGAACAAAACGGAGAAACAGGTACTCAACAAGACACCATTGACAATCCGTACTTACGACCTGGTAAAATTCCAAAAAATAAAATGCCTGGAGCCACCACAGGGACACAGCCAACAAGGAGAGAAGCTCTGGACTGCCAGCTGTAAACAGAATTATTAAAATAATACTTTAAAACGAAAAAATCACCCCATACTGTAAATACACGTAGCTACAATGATTTTTCTAAATAATGATACAAGAAAAGTAAAAAGAACAAGTGATTAATTTCAAAATTATTTTATTACGATATACTGAGTCTATCGTACAGTTACATTATAACGCCATGGCGGTCAGTAATAAATATATAAACGACAAAGTTACGAACATTCCAATGGTATCAGCAGGAGGGTAGATGTCATAATTCACGTGTAAATAAGATCATAGTAAAAACAAACTATAATTTTTACAGTTGCTGAAAAAAAGTTACACAGACAATAACAATATTACGTAGGGTGGATGGCCCTCATAAAAAAAGAATCAACGATAAAATTTGATATTGCTTGTTCATTATATATTGCACGGTTCTAGCACCACTTGGAGGAAGCTCCAGCCGCATCACGTCTTCCACAGGAGTACTACTGAACTATAACAGACTCTTCCCGAGGAAGACGAATGTGGATATTGCACGAGAAAATATTAGAAAAATATGGGAGCCTATTCCTACCTTAGGATGTCTAGGTTTAGAGGGCATGGTTCTTTAATTGTACAGTAAAAAAAGGAAAGGCTCTCCGGTCCTGGTTGCGGGAAGTGAGCTACTTTTTTCTTTCGCCCACATTAAAAAAATATACTACTGAATATCTAAAAGTTAGCCTAATTACGCGTACAATTGACCATACTTTATGTTGTCGCACCCGAACGTTGTACCTGGTTGTTCGATGCACTTCCAGGGTTTAGCGATCACAGTAGAATTCGAGGAGTTGCGGCGACCAAGTAGTTACGTTAATATAAATATTATTAATGCTTTAGTAAGTATCCGTATGGAGTCTTCAAAAAAGATATTGGCTACACCTCGAATTGACCTAAATGACACCTGATGAAGTGAGTGAGAATGTCACTTCCTCGTAGGGAAGTGGAGAGAATATAATAATAATATAAAGTATGACAAGGATACTACTGGGACTTTCTTTTAGTATTAAGCTGTTACCCTGCTTCTTCTTTTACTCTCTCGTACTATCTTTTCCTTTGTTATACCTCTAGTCAATAATAGTTATAAGAATCCTAGTACTGGTACCAGGGCTGACGACGGACCCAACGCAATTTCATACCGGATGCTGTTCTGATCTTGATACTTGCACACTCTGCAGCACGTACAGTCTCTTTGACACTCTGCATGAGATTCTGTGCATTTCCTACTAGCATGTCCGTAGCCTCTTGATCCTCTTCCGTGCCTGTAGTTCATGAGGGAAAATAAATTAAATTAATACAACTATCACATTTCAAAGTACATTCACCAGGAGTTGGTACTGGGTATTATTCAGGTGGCCAGGAAGAGTCATGCACACTTATAATCAAAGAAAATAAATAAATCATAGGTAACGTCGGCAGTGTCAATTTTGTTTTGCACCATGACTTTCAGGGATGTTGCTTCCTTTTCACTTGAACATCCTGATGAGAAACTGTTAAGGATTGCTAGCTGGCAATTTTTGTGTTTGAACAGCGAATCATGTACAAACTTTTTATGCAGATTTATTCAGGTGCAACAAAGAGGATTATCTGATGTCTATATCTAGGCTAAAGGGTGAGTCGAGTGAGAGATTTTTCAGCCAAACTTACTGCGACCAATTAACTCGTCTGCGCCAGTAAAAGTTAGAGTTCCCGGCAGCGCCGTTATAAAAGATTCGAGTAACAATAAATCAGAAATGCATTAATCCCGACGAAGCTCAGAAAGTTATTATACGTATTTGTAATATTTGATCTACGATGCTTTGTACATTTGCCAGTAATTATATGATTCGTTGAGTCTCTATGATTGCTATGGACGATTATAAATATACTGTTTTCTAAATATCGATGAACAAAGTAATTGCTTTGTGCATATGTGAGATGGTGAAATATATGAGGAATGATTGAAGGGATGGTCCATGGTACAAAAGAATTTCTTATGGTCAAAATGAAAAAGCATGCTTTCATTTATGACTAAAATTGAAGACAAAATAAAAAGATAAATAAAAACAGCAAGCATGGTTTTATGTACAGCATCATTTTACCATATAGCATCAATTCTTCCCAGCTGGGGAGCATCTCTATGCAAAGAAAGTCAATTTTTTGTTAATTGGGAATATTGATGATTGTTAGCATGTTTTTTTCTTTCTCTTCTTTCTCTTTTTACACAATTATGGCTGATATGCTTTTCTTTGTTAACGAGCAAAAGCTTCTTCTATGAAAGCATTAATAGTATGCACGATCTCAAGTTCAGATCTGATGAACATTGCTCTATCCGGCAACTTTTATAATTTAGTTAATGAACCAATACCAATGATATCTAAGTATATCTAAATCTTCAGTGAATTACTTCAGCAATGTACAGTCTTAGAGTATCATGAAAGAACAACGTACCTTGTGCACCAAGCATAGTAGCCTTCACTGTAGAGAGAATCTTCAGCTGCGTTCCAATAGTTGGTATGCGTTCGCATACTTGCAGTAAATTCTATGTACGAAGGAAAATAATATTATAATACAGCAATCAACAAAGTTTAAGGACATTCATCAATCATTAATAAAATATATGATCACCGTGCGAATTCGCTTGTCCGTGCATTCCCTGGCGAGTTCCTTGGCAAGTCGTGTCACTTCCTGGGAAGCTTCGGCGATGGCCTTGGCACAGGCAATCAAGTCTCTTTTATTTCCACCTTCACCACGAACTAACCCTGACAATCTACCCATCAGTACAGCCATCTTCTTGGCCGCAGCAATGATTTCGTTGTCTTTGCTCGACCACTGGCGCACCTCCTGGTGGAGACCGTGAGCTGCCATCTATAGGAACAAGGTATTCATTAAGTTTCTTATTCCAATATACTCCAAATATTATATTCCTGCTGTGCTTCTTACCATTATAGGATGATTTGGCTGCGGAGCATGCATGAACATCTCGTCCTCATCGTCAGTCTCTGGAGGAGGAGGTCTAGGTGGTGGAACTTCGCCCCCTGGTAGAGGTGGACGCGGTGGAGCCATATCTGCTTTGCCCAAGACAACAAAACGATATTAGTATCAGTCACAGGTAATTATAACTTCACTGGCAATAGGCTGACACAAAATTTAATCATTCTCATCAATGAATATCACTTGAACTTATAATTTTATGACTGAGAGACACCATAGAATACACACCATAAATATTAATTATTTAAAACTCATCTAAAATTAGACAATTCTTATTTCATTTCTGCAGTATCTCACATTCATAAACGCCCTTACCCTCATCATTCTCCTCATAGTATCGACAATATCCTGCAGGACGTACAAGGGGAAAGCATAACAGAGAGATATCATATATGTAATTAATTAATTAGTATCATATACACAATAGCATGCAGCAGTCCAATGCAAGTATTAGTACAAACAATTCTTTAGGACATCTATTCTTTACTGAACAAAAATCAAGTATCTTTGATAAACAATATAAAAAAAAACTTTTAAACATAGAAGTAAAAATAAGTATAAATGGTAATTCCACATTTTTGCCCATAAACTTTGATACATGAATATTCTTTAAAAATCATTATCCCTTCGTAAGGGTTTAATGACATATTTTTCCTTATCAGTGCTTCGGGCCACTCAAATTATTTAACTCTCTGTAATCATCATTGTCACTTTCCCTGAATCTTGTCAATATTTAATATAGAATCTGTACCGATATTTTCATCCCTACGAGAAACATGCTCCAGTCTGTTAGTAATGCGACATATAGATTTGTACACCTGTACTGTGTGTCATATGGCATAACAGGGCATTCGTTTATACATCTGCAATCTTATTTATTGATCAGGGCTTAAAAAGCTCTGTTGTTATTACCTAGAGCCGATCGTTCGAGCTCGTCCTCTGAAGCCAGTTCCTGGTATAGCAGGTCAGGATTATCTCCTGACAATCAAATACCCAGTTAATAGGTATATAGATTTAACAGAGATATCAGTGTATGTATGTAGAATAAAAATAATACAAAAAGATGAATTAAATGAGATGCGCAAGAATACTAGTTGGCATTTAGGAATAAATGAACAAAATAAACGAATGAAGAATTTGTGTGCTAAAGACTGGCATTCTTTGTCGTACAATGACTTTTTTGTTTAAAAATTCTAAATTCTAGATCTGTGGCTTTTCGAATTTTTTTATTTTATTTTTTCTCTTAATTGCTGGGCTTTTTACTACCTCCACGCGCCCATTTTGGCAATGGACTGACGGAACGAATCTGCGATTTATTGCTGCCCAGGGTTGGACTTGTCACGCGTAAATTGCTGGGCGATGGCTGATTCCTCAATGGCTCTCCCACTGGGAAATCGGTTTTAAGATGATAGACATGTTCCTTTTTCTTTTTATACATTTACGTAACGTCTACATGAGTATTGTCAGTAGAAGACAGGAGATTAAAAGAATTACAGTAAAACTATTTCATGAAAAAAAAAAAGAAAGAAAAACGAGTAGAAACCCTTCGAGTCAGGAATTATTATCAAATGCATTGTGATCAATGCCGATTTAGAGTGAAAATTCTCTATGAAATATCAACAGAAGATTAAACTGATTAAAGATAATATAAAAGACAATCATGCATATTTCAAGATACTTTCTTTTCTTTCATTCTAATCGAGATACCTTTGTCTGTGAAGTAACTGTATCGCTGGCTTGGCATTTGTTCCTCTGCAAAAAATACAACAAGCAATCCATCTGTTTAACTAGAATCATTGACCATTGACTTTCTTTCTATAATTTTCCTAGACACATTATATCCCTTTCTCTTCCATTATTAGAATTTGTCTTCGTCCCTTTCCACAATTTCCAAACGACAGTACACGACGTTATTATTACAGTATTACTATTAGTGGTCTAGCAAATTATATACAGCAGTTCTACTAATTCTCTCAGTAGCTTTTTTCTTACCGTACCCAATTTTCACTATCACCGCTTACCAAACTGTGGATTAACGTTAAGCATACTTAACCAGCAACCCTCGGAACTCGTAGATTCCTAATATATGAAGATAATTTATCACTGACTCACCGTCATTCACACGCAATTGCGAGAGATCCGGAGTTGGCGGCACATCTGGATGAACTGTCACTGCCTTGCGTACTTGGCCAACACTGTTCAGCAGCTACGCGAAACAAGGTTTAAAAAAAGTATAAGGTTACTGATGACTAGTTGACAGAGTATTAAAAATTTATTGGATTTCGAATTCTATTGAAAATTACTTACAGCGCGATTGCTCTCGCGCCAACGAGACACTGCAGGAGAGTCATTTGTATTGATGGCTACGGCTTTAGCATCCTGAACCATTGGTGCGACACCTGAATCATATAAGAGCAATTCCTTGATATAACGTTGATAGATCAATTAATCTATTATAGCGGGTAACTGTTTCCCTGTACCCATCTCAGTCAGAAACTGGTGTCTGAGTGCACTCAGGCGCTTGGAAACATCTATGGATGATTTTCCTTTGGATGATTTCACGTTAGTCTGTCCCATGATCAAGATGAACAAAGACTGAACTTTCGCAATGATCTTAAAATGGGTTAGGATATCTTTAAGAACGTATTAACAAATTAAAGAAAGAAAAGCCCCAGCTACGCCTACGATCTAACGAACGTCAATTGGCTGAGCTGAGTTTTTGCAGAGGAGATATTCTCGAATAAGTGTAACGTGGTGGAAATAAAATAGCAAAAAACAAGGACAATAATAGAAGACAAAAGCTTAATTAAGAATTGTCTTGCTATTTTTGTTGTACAATAAAGAGAGAGTATAAATTGACACTCACTGTTCTGCAAGACATCGGCAGCTTGATTGACACGCTGAATAAAAGCAGGATCTTCGCTATTGTCACTTTCCTGCTTGGCAACTAGAATCACGCGGTTAGACAATCTGGCGATGGCTGCGGTGTTGTCGACCATCTTTTGAGGTTGACCCTTCGCGATAGCATCCTCGCAGAGGAAAGAGTGCTTCTGCATCTGCTCTTCGGAAGTCCTTATAAAGTCTCCACTGTTGGTAGCTTCATCGCAGAGCGCCCTGGCGCGCTGAATAGTCTCAGCGTATTGCTGTCGTAGATTTTCAAAGTGTTCGTCAGCAGCTTTACTCGATGGGTAGGTCATCCTGATGCGACCAGCGTTCACCAACTGTGGAGTCAAGGACTCTACCTGGTTAGCACTGGCAACCAAGGCTTCGGCTAACTTCTTGTTTCCTCCTGAGCCTGGAAGTAGATACAATTATTTTACAAATGGTCTTACTGTTATTAACCTGATACATGGATATCTTACCTCCAGCGGCGACCATCCTGGCGGTCTTAGCAGCGCGATTGGACAAGGTCTGTAGGGCGTGTGCCTTGTCGTTGAAATTCTGATCTCGTCCAGGGACACCCTCTGGAGTAAGGACTGCATCGGTGAACTGTTTCAAAGGGGTGGATATGTCGATGAAATCCTCTACTACACGAGACACTACAGCTTGCTGGATGCGATTCTTCAATTCATACAGCTTCTGCGAGAGCTGACGCGCTATGTCCTGTGCCCTAGGTGTATTACCCTGACCATGGGCACAGAGATCACCTAATTGACGGGATAGGTTGTCCACCTCATCGCACAGCTGAAGAATCTCTGCCTTGTGAATTCCTGGCAAACCTTCGGCAACCTGGAGTTAAACAGTACAAAAAAATAGTATTATATATTTTCTCAAAAGACATCACAATGCACCCTTATCATACTTACGTCATCAATGTGTTGCTGGTTCTATCCAGTCAACGAAAGCGTTTTAATGAACAGTAGCTTATAAATAACCTAATGTCTAGTTTAAAAAAATGATCTATTCACATTGCATGATTATGCGTACCTTCTTTCCTTCGTGAACAATAAGAGCAATGGCTCGCTGCCCAAGTCCCTTGTCATCGTGTTGAGGATTCAATAGCCATTTATTTGCTTGTTCCAGTCTACCAGAAACCGTATGAGCTGTCTGGGCTATACCCGACTTATCGGCAGCGACCAAGGCGGAAGCGATGTTCGACCTGAGCTCATTGAGTTTCTCCTTGATTCCTCTAGCTAGAGCTTCAGCCTGTGGCGAGTTACCTATACAAGATAGACAACGATCAAAATAAGTTTTTGATAAAATATTGGAGATCAGGCGAAATAAGTAAATACATAGAGGTACCAACCCCTGCCATCCTGACGCAATTCGCACAGAGCATCGGTCATGGTCGTAATCTGGGAAGCCAATTTTGATAAAGGTTCCGCCTGCGAGGGTGGTAGACATCGATCGGCCAACCTGGATGCCTGTTCAACAATTTGTCGAAGACTCTTTTCGCCAACGCCACCACGTAGTGCGTTTCCATCATCGAGCCAGTCATCCGCAGCACGTAACCTGGACTCTATTGCACTCTGAGCTTTCTTCAGGACCTGGGAATTTTATTGTATTGGTATACAGTTACAGGTAAATTGTTAAGGGATTATGGAGCAAACGTATTTACCGTGAGCTGATCTGCATCCCATTCTTCCTCGTCGTACGTCGTCAGCTGGAGGACACGAATGATTTCATTCAATTCATCTGACATACGTCCTGAAAGGTAGTTTCTGTTTTCTGCAGCTTCCTCGGCACCCTTACCTCCCTGGGAGATGATGTGGATGAAGATCTTCATCGAGCAAATGAGAATTGGCGCCAAGGTCTTCACCTGGAGAAAAATGAAACAGTTGGGATATTATAACGTGCTACAATATTTAATTAGCTGTCGTGCTATATTACTTACTTGCTCCAAACATCGCACTAGGATTTCACGATGAACCTGGTGAGTGAGTTCTTTTTCCCTGGCACTAACTTCCCTAGAGACTTTACTCAGGCAAGGACTAAGGTTCTTCAGGAAGTGCACCAGGTCCTCCATGGTTTCTATAACCTCGGCCACAGCTAAGTAATCCAGGACTCTCTTGCACTCACGAATGATTTTCCTAACTTCGCTCTCGTCAAAGCAGAGCAGCAGGGAACTCGTTCCCTGCAGGATACCTCTAGAACCTTCGATGAGTTTCTTTCTGAAAACAAATAATTCCTTTATTCCGAAAATTCCTCCAATATACGATTTCCACATTTCCATGTAATAGTGTACTTGACATTATAATTAGAATTACTTTATTTCTCTGAAAATCACAATTATGTCAGAACTCCAGGAACCCGGTTGTGGTTGATCTTAACATCCGAACGAAATTGTTGTACAAGTTTAATGATTCAAGCAAATCTTATTTGCAATGTAGTAGTGTTTACCTTGCTGGTCCTGAATATGGATCCTGCTTGAGCATTCCTGAAGCTTCTTCAAGAAGTCTTGAGGCACTTTCGACCCTGTGCAAGGCGGTGGGCATATCCTGTTTAAGTAAGGCATCATCCGAGGAATTGATGGTTTCTTTGCCGACCTGCATAAAAAATAAAGGAATCATCGTCATCATCCATTAGATTGTTATCAACGATGTTGATGTTGATTGGCTCATAGCCAATTTCTCTACGAGGGTGTAGAGGTCCAAAAATAACACTATGAATCATAAAAGTGTTTAAAACTATATTATGAAACTTGGTTGGTACCTTAACAAGATTAGTAACAGCCATACTGACTGCCTGAACAGGCCTACCCAGGTCAGGCATGGCGTTTCCATCTTCGGCTTCTTCATGAAGTATGACAAGCCTCGAAACCTGAAATACGAATAGTTCATTCATTCATAATGTAAGATGATGATTACAGATCTTCGTTTACGTTCGACGCACTTGGGTAATCGGAATTTAGAATCAGTGGTATTCAATTTTTTATCTTTACTACAGTAACTCTATAAGTGTATAATTACCCTTATGTAGGAGAGTAATTAAAACATTGATGATTTTATATATGAAAAGAAGGAAGTGCTCGATTAATGTGTGGCGAGTCTGACGCCAATGAAATAAAACAAGCCAATCCTTATTTGGTCAGCAGCTAAACTGCATCATTTCCATAAATCGTGTGGGTACATCATGAAGGCCCTGTTACACGCGTTAGGGAGATGTAAAAAGAAGAAATGAGAAAGGAGTCGGAACCGAAGAACTCAGTGAGTGATGAGAGAGAGACAGAGAGAGAGAGAGAGAGAGAGAGAGGTAGGGTTCCATAACGGAAGCTGCCTGTACCATTGTGTAATAGAGCCTTTTGGCGTTGGCCGAGGAGGCCTTTTTATTTTCACCCTGTATATTTATAGATTTCCTTGTAAACTCTGAGCCGCGGAGTCAGCCAGAAGGTGTGGTCCATGTGGAAAATACACAACTGGGAAAATTCAACGAGAATTTAATTTTGATACAAGATTACTTCAATATTCTCAACTGACAAATGAAAATGTTTCTCAATATATTGGAATAGTGTGGGAGGTCCACAAAGGCTACGGAACCTTTTTTGGCTACTGGAAAATTGTCCTATGGGCATGACTAAACAAGTGCCAGTTATTAATTGACACAAATCTCTTTCAAGCTGTGAATCTGTTATTATAATTACAGAATACATGGATGGCAAATAATTGAAACCTTTTTTGGTTATCGAAAATAGTTCACAATGCCAGAATAGAGTTTTCGAAGAAATTCAACCACACCCAAGAGGCGAAAATGATTTGAAGTTCTCTTGATCAACAGGATGATGTCATTCTTATATATAAATAGAAATATGACACTGGCAAGTGTCACATTGAATTACTCTGAATTGACAGTAAAGATGGTCATAGAGTAAAGTGGAGTAGGGATAAATGGTTAGTGACTCAAACAAATTAACTGAATATCATTAATGGAAAGTAATATTTTTTCCTTCCTTTCTTTTAATAATGAGATGAGTCGTGCCCTAAGAAAAGATGTAGTACAGAATACAATGACTTCAACCATATTTTTAAATTAGTTAATTACATAAAATTATAAGTATTAGAAAGATAAAATATAATATAATATATTTTTCAACTTAAAAGCAAAAACATGAATTACAGAAAAGTTGAAACAGTTTGATCCTTTGTTCCAAAGACAGTAGATGAATAAAAGAAAAGGAAAAATGTAAAATGAAAAACAGATTTTTTAATACCATGGGTATTTAAAAAAGAATAAATAAAATAAATAAATTATTTTAATCTTTTATTCTTAAGAAAGAGCGGGACTTCCTACAACATTTTTTTTTAGAATTAATCATTTCCTTCAGTGGAATCGATCAGAACATACTTGATGTCTTTTTTTAATATTTAATATTACCTGCTGTGCCACAGGCTCGAGGATGCTCTCTATAGTCTTCGTATGAAAGACTGGCATTTTTTTGGTTCACAGAAAATCCCAGATAGTCACGAAATTCACAATAAAATTATAGCCTCTGGTTAAAAGTAAAACGTCAAATATAAGGAAAACACTGAAACTAAATCATATAACAAGAAAAACGTCCGATTTCCACAACGGACGAAAAGCAACTGTCTAATGGAATTTTGAGTGCTGCTATGTGGAAAGTGTCTGTTGCATATGAGATCCGCCAGAGTTCGCTAACCGTCTGCCACAATAAGCAACCATGCGAACAATCCCCTTAATATTTATTAAAGATTATTTTATTAATCTTATTGTTATTAATAAAGGTGAAATTGGATGATTAAGAATGTACGCAGTACAGACGTATCAAAAGTAGTCCTGAAGTCTAGCATAGGCTCAGTGCAATGCTCTATTGATAGACATTATTTACAACAGGACTGTGCAGACTTTATTTATACACTGTTAATTAAATGTACAAGATGCAAAACTCCTTGCTTATGCATAGTTTACATTTAACGATTGATGAAATGGTCCATTTGCTAGGAAAAATACGAATACTGTTGTTAAATTCATCAGCATCTTACTGCAAAGCTTGTGGATTCTCAGTTTTAAAGACGCACAAACTTTTTGTAAAATGTTATACAGCGCGCACAAGTATACACAAAAGGAAGGATATTTATTCGACTGTAGAAAAGATTAGTACTACTTCTTGGCAAAGGATATCTTCATGGCGTGTGACGGCGTGATCTTAAAACCTTGAAGAGCATCCTTTGCGGCACCAGATTGCACTTCATTTTCAAACTCAACAAAGGCAATGTCATGACGGTTTGGCACCAATCGAACTTCCTTGAAGCCTGGAAATTGGTTGAACAACATGGACAACATCATCTCACTGGTTTCATCTGGCAAGTTGGTGAGGAAGAGAATCTGATTGGGTGGTTGTTCAGGTACGGCTGTATTGGCGAGTCCAGGATGCTGCTGTACTCCAGTATGATAGCCAATTTGCTGAGAATGTTTTGCCTGTTCTTTGGCACGCTTCTTTGCTCTTTTTGCTTCTTCTTCAGCAGCAGGTACAACACGTTTTGGCTTCTTTGGACGTTCAGCGAATGTTCCTTTTATTTTGGCAATCAGATCACTGTCTGTCTTTGCATACTGTATTCTCTGTAGGGAAAGGTTCAGTTATTCCCTTTTACATCAATCGGATAAAAGATCTGCTTACCATTGGTTTATCATAAAACGGAAATCCTTGCATAGATCGCAGAGCATTCGTTGCACTAGCTATTTCTTTGAATATGACGAAAGCTTGCCCTCTCATTTTCAAGGTTTTTAGTGCAACTATATCCAAAATTTGACCAAATTGAGAAAATATCGCATAAAGAGACTTCTTTAATTCCTCTTTCTTTATTTTCTCATTTAAGTTGTTTATATAGATTGTATTGTTCGGTCGTATATCCATTATGACTGAAAGAGTAGTTTTATCACATGAACAAATAACTAAACAGATTATAAAATACTGCCTGAAAATTAAGAAGGCGAAATACCGTATACTCATTTAATTAATTAATTGTTTACGGTAAGAAGAAAATAATTTACTGAAAAGGTACCATGAGCATTTTAAAATGCAATCATTATTTTCATTATAAGAAATGATTATAAAGTTTAACAAATCTATTACAGTGAAAGATTTAACATTCTACTGCTTTCTTGATATACTCACCTTTGGTTTTATGATTTATTGACAGAAATGAACGATAAAAATTGTAAAACAATTGCGGCGTCGCTTTTTCTTAAGGTTAGATTAAGATGATGAAAATTGCTCCTACCGTAAATCCTAGTGATTTTTTCTAATATGACAGACGTGCAACAATGGTTAGCATGAAATGTTCCTAAGAAATAACCAAAATCTTCCTATATATCACTATATATTTTTCCACGTGTACCTGTCAACCTCGACTCCGAAAATATTAACAAATATAAATTAATAATAATGGTTCGAAAATTGAAGTATCATGAGCAAAAGCTGCTGAAGAAGGTGGATTTTATTTCCTGGCAAGCAGACAAGAACCTTCATGAAGTGAAGATCCTCAAACGCTACAGAATACAGAAACGTGAGGATTATACAAAGTACGAGTAAAACTGACCCCACAACTGTAATAATTAATTGATTGCTACTTAATGCATTTTTAATTGAGAATTTTTATTTATTTACAGATATAACAAGTTAGCCAGACACATTCGTGAGTTGGGAAAGAAGATTAAAGACATTGACCCGGAACATCCATTTCGCATAGAGCAAAGTGCTCTTCTGTTAGAGAAACTTTATATGATGGGTTTGATCCCTACAAAATGGGATTTAATGTTATGTCAAAAAATTACAGCCAGTTCATTCTGCAAGAGAAGATTACCTGTTATTATGGTCAGGAATAAAATGAGTCAGACTGTTAAAATGGCTACACAACTCATAGAACAAGGTCATGTACGGGTTGGTGCAGAAGTTATAAAAGATCCAGCTTTTTTAGTAACTAGGTATAATTCAAAATTTTTTATTTTTCTGTGTTATTATTTACAAATTCATCACTTGAGTATCTTTTCTCCCGATCCAGGAACTTGCAGGACTTTGTCACTTGGGTGGATACTTCTGCAATTAGAAAACATGTTCTGGAATACAACGATATGGTAACTTAAAATTTTTGAAATATAAATTTTATATATGGATTTATGATCACGTGAACAGTACTCTTATTACAATAATTAAACATTTCAATCTTCTTTATTTTTTTTGTTACAGAGGGACGACTTTGAATTGCTTTAACATTTGTATAGTCAAAAATAAATTATAATTTTTTTAAACCCTGTATTACTTAAGGCTTGAAAAATTCTCCTTTATCCGGCTTTATCTTTTTACTAATAAAAACTGAGTTCTCCATATTTGAATTATAAAACTGCATTTCTCCTGGTCGTTTTCTGGCAGTTGTTGCTTTGCTACAGCAAGGTCCACTTGCTGTCAATGCCACATTTAAATCATTACCCAGCATAGTTTGCCTGATATTTTCAACATGGCAGCTGTGAAAAAATAAAATTACTATAATATCTTTGTACAATAAACATTGTTAGTCTGAATTCTCCAAGCTCCTAATGGACTACCTAAGATTTAACAATTCCTGTGCCATAGCAAGAATCAATTTACGACGTTGTAAGATCCTCCCCTTTAACGTCTTACAGTCAGGAGGTATAGCAGGATTTTCCAACCATCCTGGTTTCTTGATGTTAAGAGCTTCACATTCAATGCGATCCAGTTCCTCCTCTCTTGGAAACTGTGACTCGAATGCATCTTCAAATTCATTATTCCCAGAGACTGCAGTATCCATTTGCAGTGCACCAGTTTCTTCACTCATCTTTAAGTAATCTTCCTCTTTTATCCTAGTATTTTTATTTTCATCAAAAATTCCTGCGACCACATTCTGAAGAATCTGAGGATCCCGAATACTACAACACTCTTTGCCTTTTTCCTTCAAAGAACTATCTAACAAGTTTAATTCGCGAAAATTCTGAACATTCAGCTTTCCTTTTTTTGATTCTCCTTCCACATCATCCACACGAATCTCCAAATCCTGTGAGCTCTTATGAGCGGATACCATTCTATGGTCCATCTCTCTAAAACTATCTTGTCGAGTTTTAATATCCAATGAAGAAACGAACGATAAAGCTATTGAACTTTCATCCTCTTCACTCTTCAATTTTAAAAGTGGTGCGACGTTGTTAAGCTGATAAGATTCATCCATATCTTTCAAGGATAATTCTTCTTCACATGTAAATTGTAGTGTTCTGGCACTTCCAATGGAATCTGAGCTACATTTGCATAATGTACAGAGACTTGAACATTTATTTACCTCTGAATTATCGTTATGCAAATCCTCCATATTGTACTAAATTCAAATAAAAACAGCCATTACATAGGTAAGGTACTAATACGACAATAGTCAAAATCATACAAATTTTGACTAAAGAAAAAAAATCATTCCCAACTGAACAAAAAATTCATATATAGATGTGAAAAATAAAATAAAACGAGTCTCATAGTGTATTGGGTATCGATAACAGACTTCCTTTTTATTTATTGCAGTTACGATCTTAAAATTACAAGGGTGAAATTGTCGAATTCGCATGAACGATTAAGAGTCAAGAAAATGGCGTGACGTACAATAGAAACGAAGGATATATCATTAAAATATTTAAATATGTCTTCATTTTCTAACAGGATTTCAATCGTGTCTCTCTCACTTTCTCTTTCTCTAATTTCTTTCTCATTCGCCAGGGATACCAAGAAGAGCAATTACTCTTCTTCCAAAGAATAAAAACCGCTCACCTACCCTATTCTTATCTTATCTTAGGTGTAACGCCATTACGGTAGCGCAAAGAGAAGCGCAACTCGAAGGAATGCAAGATCAAGAAACTCTTCGCCGAATGCGAAAAGTAAGGGGAAAAAAAAAGCAAATTCAAAAACTCGCTTCTCAGCTTCCTTCGATCAGAAGGAGGCACGTGTCTCCACTCACTCTCATGCAACTTACCACGAATAATTAGTATTTACTATGATACAAGTGTTATGTTTAAGTTTTTTTTTCATCTTTATAGTACAATCGGCAGTCATCGCTGGTCTCTGTGACACCACTTCCACGTCACAGTCCTTCACTAGTGTTATTGACATTCTTCTCTATCTACTCTCACAAGCCAAAAGCCACTTAGTGTTAGAAGGAGATCAAAAAACAACTATAAGGAACAAATTTCAGAATTGTATCTTCAATCAATCAATCCCTTTACCAATTTAACACGTTCTCTGCCGCGTGGGGCGTATACACCCCACGGTGAACGTACCGTTCAAGCGATTTGGAATTGTCTGGCACGGAACGTGTTAATTAACGACCAATTTTTCTCTTGCATCAACAGGTTACTGTATCGTGAGAGATAGAAAGACAAAATGTCCTCGACACAAGATCAGATAACCGAACGGGAGCGCGTGTCGGCTCAGGTCCCCAAGTATCCTCCCTCGTCTCGTCGACTATTTACAAAAAAAACTTCCTCTCGGAATCTTTCCTATACCTATTCTCATAACGCAGAGATCGGCACGACGTATAATAAGCGTCCTCTCCCACACACAGAAACGCGCGCGCTCGCACACACACGCACACACACACATTCATTCTCTCCATTCTCCATCCCCATGTAGACAGCATCGAATCCTCCTCAATTTAAAAATGAATATACAAACAAATCTCTATTACACAATCACACGATCAATTAAAGCATAAGTATCGGTATATAATTTCGAGAAATTTTTAATCACACGTAGATAGATATCATGCCGATCTCGCGTTTCCATCCCTGGCGGCGGGCACGCATCGTTCCAAGCAATCCTATAACGTTATATGCATAAGCTGAGAGTTAACATAGAAAGATGAAAGAAAAAAAAAAGAAGAAAAGTTTGACAAATAAAAGATCAATAGCGTCAAGGGGCTTATTAATCATTCCCTTGGTAACAGAGAACGTTGCGTGCACCGGTCCGGGTCATTGCGAATCGTTACCTACAGGTCTTCTCCAATTAGACAATGATTTAATGGATTTCTCTTGTTATCTTTTCCTTCTTGTCCTCGATAAGCGCGACTCGTGAAACGAAAATACGACTGACAAAAGAAAAACCCGTTCAATAATTAATAACCCGTCTTCACTGACCTCATTCGAGGAGTCTTCGAGATTAAGGAATTTATCTTATCAATTTATCATTATGTCGTCTCGCATCCGTCGACAAAACATTCAACATTATTACAATCTTAAACGTCGAAGAGTCCTTTAATGACTATTTGATTAGCGTGACGCATACCAATGACGTATCCCATAAGGATCCGTCATTGGGACATATAAATTTTATAGACGAATCGCTCTCGACAATTAAGCGCGCGCATTTGGTATAATGCACACAAGAGAAGGGGCTGAAATTTCAGGATCGCGAGGCTCCTCTTTTTTTTCTTCACTTTCTTATATATATATACGTGAGTGCCATCTCTTATCATTTTGGGACCAAATTGCCATCTGGCACGATGGGCCGCACGATCGTAGACATCCAAGTTTTCTTTATCCCCATCCTTCAAAGGTGTCTCTTTACTTCATCGACCTTGTTTTCTTCTTTTTTTTCCATACGTCTCGTGCTCCTCTTTTTTGGTATCTTCATTTTCTTCCATCATTTTTCTTTTTTTACAAGTTCGTTAGGTATATCCTTAATCTACTCGTCGACTCAAGTATCAAAGAGATACTCGGCTGGGCTCGTCTGATCGATCGTCCCTTATTTCTTGTGTAGCTATAACTCGAGATGACTCGCAAGGGACTTTGTCTGAACAAGATAAATTAATTATAGTAACGATTCTTTGGTTAATTATACGAATTATATCGTGGTTACGCAGTGACATAAGAACTTGCTATATCTGTCTTACGAATTAAAACAGAAACTTTGTGACCTACCGGTCGTATTAAATTGAAAGAATATAATAGAAATGAAATTCGAAAATCATAATCGCCCTTGTAATATCATTAGTACAGTATACAGGACGCACGCCGGGTATCTCTCAATCGATAATCCACGACCTACATTAATATATTATTCTTTTTCATTTTATGTCTCTCAATGTCTCCGGGAAACTCGTAATGCGATCCAGAGAACAGATTTACCAGTTTTCCAGAGACGCCCAAGCGCCTTTTACACATTACTTAAGCTTCCTTTTAAAGGGGATATTAGAGGGTGGGCCGGCAATGGATTGTCTTTAAGACAATAGATAATAGAGATAACCAATTATTACATTGCAAGGCGATGAAGCTTTAAATTAGTGCGGATACATTATAAAGAGACTCTGTTTGAACGAAGAAAAAAAAGGAATAAGCGCACAACGACACAGATAGAACTTTATAAAGTGGAAACAACATCGATAACAATTAATAATAATAAATGGAAATTAAAAGATTAAGGATTATATCAAAGCGATTGACAGATGCTTCAAAAGCTATCCACGATTTTCTCCTTAGAATTTTAAAATGGCGTTTACCTCTTACGATTAATCGTCGCCGCTTAATATTACAATTTGCTTCTTCACTGTACTCCCGTTTTTTCCCTGGAAAATATTTCGGGGAGAAAGAGAAAGAGAGACACGGATAGGATCTCCCGCGTGAAAACAAGAGACACTGAATTGCGACGCTATGTGAACTTTCAACATTTTTTTTTCAGTGACATCCTTTTCATGGTACCAAGTAGGCAACCATTTGGACGCACATAGATTTGTATCCACGAATACAATGACTGACATAATAATTCAAACAGAAAAGGTCATTAACGTATATTCGACGCTAATGAATCCTCATTAGTTCCACCACTTTCATTCTCGCTTTTATCTTATTTCGTATAATCTTTCTTTAACATTGTCATGATAAATTTCGACATAACTATGTGTCACTTTTCTGTCAAAAGTGATTTTGAAAAAAATTCGGCCCCGTCTACACTGATGAGTACTTATTACAATAAGGATTATCACGATATTCATCGAAAAAATTACTACGCGGGGGCCGCCATAATATATGGCACGCGGTTCTAGAAGAGGAATTTCACAGAGACAAAAAATAGTATTGAGAAAACTGTTTACAACAGCATCATCGAGAACCCTCTTTCCTTCTATCTTTTTCTTTTTCTTTCTTTCTCCTTACGTCAATTCTAAATACGTTGTGCCAAACAAGAACAATTCTCTAGGTCGTTTCACACTGTACGATCTCAGATCGTCAGACGGACACGATAAAGAGCTAACCACAAATCTTATGTATCATCTAGTATCTCCATCCCTATTGAACGCTTAACGAACTGCATATATATCTTATCCTTGTTCTATTTAAATATTCTGGTTGACCGACCTCTTTCTCGTGCCCGAGGGACTTGATATTTTATTAATGCAAAGGTACGCGAGGTACACGAACGGGGTATACCTGATAAATATATTGGATAACAATGATTCTAGCATTTCGTAATTTCTCAGTGATAAACAGCCAACTTATGCTATTGCTATTGCTATTGGGACACGTCAGAGATCTATACCTCAGGAACTATTACACTGAAGAATATCAGTGTATGGAATTCAAGTTGAATAGATCGCTGATTTTAGTTATTAATCGCTTAACTGGTTACCGTATTTCTTGCGTTTGTTTAAAAACCTTGTAAAAATGGAAAAACCTTGGTTACTTATTTCTGGTTAATCATTTTTTTTTCTTCATTTTTCTTTTATCTCCGTTTAACTATAGTGTTGAGCAGTCGCGAGAGTCGGAGCGCGTTTTCAATTTTTGAAAGGTAAAAAAAAGTAGAAAAAACTAAATACCCATCGTTTTATCTCCCGAATTCAAACCGACTTACGCAATGAATTACCTCTGAATATGGTGCGAGACGTTGTAGATGTCCCTGAGACACGGATGCTATTTATTTTATTATTTCGAGTCGAATGATTGCTATTACGTGTTAATGAATTAATGAATTTGTGATACTCGATGATTATATCTATGCTCGTTTACGACGAGGATGAATGACCTGTAGTCTCGCAGCGTGAAATTATTCGAATCTAAAAAGACGTCTGAGAACTTTTTTTTTCAATTGACGGAGGAAGGAAAATAAATTTGATACGATTTACGTTATTACGGTAGGCGCCTGGCGTCCGGTATGCTCTTGGAGTTTACTTAACACCAGGGCGATATTCACCAAGGGTTTCAACACTTCCTGAGCATCCTTGTCGAAGGTCGATGGATCTGACTCGTAACTATCCACGTACAGACGAATCGTGGCACCTGAGGAACCCGTTCCGGAGAGCCGGAAGATCACCCTGGAGCCATCCTCGAAGAGGACCCTTAGACCCTAGAACAGAGATATACAAATCCAGAAATTAGGACGATATTCCCAAGAGGATACAGGCTATGTAATTGTGGAGCTAGGTAATATTTACTTGTTTGGTAGTCACACTTCCATCGACGGGGTCCGTGTAAGAATAATTATCAGCTTCCTTGACAACGTAAACCTTGTTCTCGTAAGTCAGTTTTGTCCCCACGAAGTCGTTCTGTCCAACCCTGGTCTCTACTTCAGCCATGACCTTGTTGGCCGCTTCGGAATCACAATTCTCATAATCGTATCTAATAGAAAGAATAAATAAAATTGGTCAACCTCTCAAAGTGTTAGATATACTGATGGCATAGAGACTGTCATGTACCTAGTAAAGAAGTTTCTACCATATGTGGTCCAGTGATCCTTGAGAATATCCTCGATGGATTTTCCAAGTTTGGCTATTACACTGAGCCAGGCGAGGGAAGCCCAGACACCGTCCTTTTCACGAATGTGATCAGAACCTGTACCAAAGCTTTCCTCGCCACAGAGAGAGAGTCTTCCAGCATCCATAAGGTTACCAAAGTACTTCCATCCAGTGGGTACTTCAAAGAACTCGACACCACTCTTTGCTGCTACTCTGTCGACAGCAGCACCAGTAGGCATTGACCTGGCATAACCTTTGACACCAGTACGTTGAAAATAGGGTATAGCTTCTAGATTGGCAGCCAGAACAGCCAGAGAATCCGAAGGTGTCACGAAAAAAGCCTTCTTTCCTATAATCTAAAAACTTTTAATGTTACAAAATAATTCAGAATATTTTCTACCAATATCCTTACCATGTTCCTGTCGCCGTCGCCATCAAAAGCTGCCCCCAAGTCATATGGACCATTCTTCACAGCATTCACGAGGTCTGCGGCGTAAGTGAGATTCGGATCCGGATGGAGACCTCCGAAGTCTTCCAGAGGAGTTGCATTCACTAAGTTGCTACTTGCTACGCCGAGTTCTTCACCAAAGATTCTCTTGACGTACGGTCCGGTAACTGTAAACGTTTATACCGAACAATATATTTCATGTAGAGAGTTCAGAGATTAAAAAATATTTTACGAACCTCCATTAAGAGAATTAATAAGGACTTGAAAGGCAGCACGATCTGCACTTCCCTTAAGAAGATTTTTAATGGCTGAGAAATCGAATATCTCTTTCATAAGGTCCACGTAATCCTGGACAGAGTCTATGACTTCTATGGTGAAGTCTTTGTCATCCACCTGGAATGTCGCCTTCTGGATCTTATTGATATCTACCATGAGTTCGGGGACGATTTTATAATTCTTGAGCACTCTGGTGATCTCATATATCTCGTTCGTGACATTGTCAGGCGCGGGGCCACCGTTGTCACAGTTGAATTTTATACCAAAATCGGCGTCTGGACCGCCGGGATTATGCGAGGCTGTCAGCACAATTCCACCTAGGGTTTTGTACTTGCGTATTATAGCTGACACCGCAGGAGTCGAGAGAATTCCATTCTGTCCAATTATTAACTTGCCCACCTATTTCAACAAAATATATATCCAGTAAGATGATAGACATATTGAAATGATTTTCAGGAATAAAATTTAACTGATTACTGTGAAAAAATGTTTCTTCTGCTTCAATGCATTCTTTATAGAAGATGTCTTACCACCCACTAGTCTGATAAAGAAGCACTATCATGGAAGGTCATGTCCTCTCTACGTAAATTATTATTTCACAAACAGTAACCATTCAAGAACATATTATAGTAAATTAAAAGTAATGAATACGTTGCATTAATTTATTACTTATGTTTTATTTTATTAAGTACTGTTTACTGACACAGTATACTAATTAACTTGAGGACAAGGATAGTACCTGTAGATCATATAACAATGAGCAGATAACACAATCAATGATGAAATTCTACATAGAACTAATGCCAAGTACAACCTTTATATGTATAATCTAATCTCTAATTACATGTAATCATTAAAATTTATAATTAAGATGACTTGTAGAAATGAAATGTCTTCTTCAAGTACAGTCTACACAAGCTGATTCTACAGGAAGTATTGTGAACTATAAAAACACTATAAATAAATCTTTATCCTCCTTAACTCGTTTCTATATACATGAGTATATATATAAATTAAATCTAGATCAAGCACCAAAAATCAGAAAATTCAAGGAATGTTCCTTAAATGACATCGAAGATCCACCATATAACAGTAGAATAGTACAGGGTGCATTTAAACTCTTTGAAAATGTTAGAAGTATCATTATAATGCCAACAGAAAAAACTACAAACAATTAAATTATGTTTATCAAGTATACTCTGAAATGACCGCTTACCCCATTAGCAGCGGCAATTTTAATGATTTTATTGACGGCTTCTTTTCCATAATACCGTCCATCACCACCAACGACAAGGGTGCTACCTTGAAGACGATCAGCAATAGCCTGAAGAATGGCCTGGACGAAATTCTCCGTGTAGTGTTCTTGCTGGAAGACTTTGACGGCCTTTCTAAGGCCAGAGGTGCCAGGTTTCTGACCCTCGTAGATTTTGGTCTCGACGACGATGCTCTTCAGGGCACCTGACATCCTCAATGGCTGTTTAAATCAGTACAGTGATCGATATACGAAAGGTACCGGCTTAATTGAAGGTTAAATTTAGAGTTAGCAAAAGCACTCTTCTATGTGACCTACAGCCGCGAGCTTCGCTAGCAGACTGAATTCTATCTGCCAATGACATACAAGGGCATCTGGCCGCCATCTTGTCAGTTCAAAACTCTATAAACCGTTCAAAAAACATAGTTTCGCCTTCACTCTGTTTTACCGACCATATACATATTACTTTTTTATCTTAGCCTGAATGGTTGGTAAAACAGATCCAATGATTCATCCCACAATGTGTGGTAAATGCAATTTTAAATGCAATTTTCATACAAGAAACACGAATACGAATAATGAAAAAATTATGCTATTAGATTTTCAACTTTTAGTGTATTAATTACTTTATGAATCAGCACCAGCAGCATTACGTGAAATAATACCTGAGAAGTCTATGAAACAATGTTACTTTTTTTTATGTAAAAATATAGTAATCTTGATCCGAATGTTTCTTATCTAAGGCCAAGGTTCTACAAGACAGATACAGAGAGTAATTATTTTTTGTTCTTTCAACCTTACTAGAGAATTTTCTGCTGATTCAATTTGGCAAATGTTATCAGAGAACTGAAGGACCTTCAAAGTCTCATAGAAAGCTATAAACCGTTTTTGGGTTATCGCAGCTTGTAATAATATATGTGTCAAATCAATCAAGGCTGAAAGAGTAACGCATCATCATCTGATTTATGACGTGAATTCTGGAATATAGGTCAATCCGAATGTATTCAGTAACGAAATTTTCAGATACCACAGGAAATATTAGTCTCTATACAATGACAATGGCCTATGTCTACGTATACATTATGCGATATTGAACTAAGTGAAATAATATGATCTAGGGTCGAGGAAGATAAAATTCTTTTCCTTTGCTCATGAACTTGTAACAGAAAAAATTGTTACAATTTTTATACATCGACACGAGGTATGTAGGTCAAATTCGATAAGGAAATGCAAAATAATTAAAACCGTAAGTAATCACGGTATCTTGCGAAACTGTTAAAAAAAAAAAAAAACGCAAAACAGTTTCGTTTACCAGATAAATTTTTCGAAACAGCATTAACACGACCCCACTTTTTCATAATATTTTTCACTCATTTTTAAGATCTCACATAGCTGAAAGTATTCTAAATATTATATACGTGTCCAACTTTGACGCTCTACATGTCATTATAATAAACAAAAGAACATGGAAAAATTCTTCGGACAAAGCACATGGACAAAACGGTTCCTAGAAGTGACTTTCACAGATAGAAAAAGGAATAAGAAGGGAAGAACGTATGAGGAAGCCGATAAGGTAAAGTGAAAAATCTGGAGGGGGCAAGTTGCGTCAAGGATGACTGATATAAGTTTCAACACTGAGAATATAGACACATGTTCCTCTTCGGTCTAACTTTCAGTACCATACGAGTCTCTCAGTGTAAGACACAGATATTACCCTAAAATCTCCAGAAATTTCTGTTCTGATAAGCTGAAGCCTAAATACGTAACGAAAGAGAATTTGCCGGAAAAGACAGTGGCAGTTAAGTCATCTACAAGTACTGTATCAGGACCCAGGTATAGGATACTAGTGAGATCAGACAAGCGTATAGAAGTCTCTCTAGGAAGAGAATTTATCTCAAAATAACAGATAGACATTGCTCATTTACTCAGGATATCCTAAGTCAACCCAAAAGCCCACCCTGACTCTCTTTAGTGTGACCTTTCGTACAGAAAGTAGCATGTGGTTCGCTGAATGTGTGCGCAAAATTATATCGACGAACGACAAAACTGTGCATGAGCGTTGTAGAGTTTCGTGGTACTAGAAGGATCGTCTTAAAGAACAAATGAAGCCTAGGACACCGCATCAGGTTAAAGTCGTAGACGTAGGTGGTGGATTCTTACCTCGAACTGGTACGCCGTCCACAGAGAGTGAAAGTTCGAAAAAGGACCTGGGTAAGAAATATTAATATAAGAGAGATGATTGGAGCGACACAATGTTCTTCATTATCTCTGAACCTCTGATTATTTTCAAATGAATATTCTTGACTACAGGAACTAAATACAGGCAGAGAATGTACGAGAGAAAACCACATAGACATGCCTGGAGTATTGGCGAGGTGTCTCCTCAGCAGGATAGCGGGTCCGAGAGCGCTCCATTACTATCATCCGGCTCGCACGCTAGTACTGGCCCTGTTATGTTTCCGGATTCGGAGACAAGTGACCTGGACTCTAGTCCCACTGGTGAATCATCCAGGTAGACAGGAAATCAGAACTCAGACTCGAACTGGCTTTAAAAACATAAAAGACATTATGTATTTAAGTTTAACAATATTTTATGCATGTAATATAGATACGGAAGTGTAGGAGCGGCCAGTTTTAACTCAGTCATAACAGTACTTCCTAAAAGACTGCCACCCCTGGTGCAAGACAGACCTTTGGTGATATCATCACCTGTCAGTGTCTCATCGCCCTTGCCCTTTGAACGTGAAGGGTGCTATGAGATTCATAATACAGATTTGGTAAGTGTAAAAGGACTAACTTTTTAAATAATTCTCTCTTCACTAATACCTTTCTCTTCATTGAATATTTAATGTTAGATTTAATATTTGCAAAGATTTCATATCTGTGATGTGATAAGCATTGAACTTAGAAACTATGATCACTGATAAAAGTTCGGTAAAGAGAACTTCCTAAAATCTTATTCACCTTTGATAGTCAGTCAAGGTCTAGATCGAGTATTCCTTCCCTAGAGATCTTCTCTATCTGCACTATTTGGGGCTGCGCCATTTATTTATATAGCATGTCATTAGAATATTCACTTTACATTAGATATTGTTTAAGCAGTTTTCATGTTTCGATTAATTTCTAATGAGACTTGTTTGTCAATTCTAGCTTTCGGTAGATATCTGAGATTTAATGTTGACTTGTATTTTCATTCAGCTTCTTGGAGATGGGAGATTTATACCTGATCAGGATTGTCATATCAAGGATTTGACTGGACATTATTATCCAGGAACACTTTCCGCGATACAGAATGCCAGTCCATTGCAATACAAGGACCTGATACCAAAACAAAGTTCTTTAGTGACCATGTGAGTATTTTATTTATGTACAAAACACACAGTAATTGTGAAATAGGGTACTTTCCCATAAAGTCAATAGAATTTCTCTGAATTGACTTTTGGCTTTACTCAGTAGATATTTAAGTACTTCTCAATGTTAGATAAAACAGTGGAAACTCTGTAAGAATTTTCAGCTACATTAGATAATTTACGTGAAACTGGAACCCTGTAGTAATGTCCATAGTAGCTTCACTGAAATAATATGAGGACAAGAGTGACCCTAGAAATTTATATTCTTTACTCCAATTACAATAAAGAAGATACAACAGCAGACCCAAGAAATGATTTACCTTGTGTTAAGATATAAATGTGATTCTCTATTTTAAGAAACAAAGACTTTGATAACATATACTTTATGTTTATCTTTAATGCTGTGAAACGGATGATGGCTAAATCAACAGAACTTGCATCAGAATTTCTTTCTGAATTTTTTTTCAATCCATACCATCCAATAGATTATATTAAAGCAAAAAGTTTAATATTATATTACAAAGCAAAAAGCAATATCATGGATACACTTGCCAGGAATTAAAATGATATAATACAATACAAAGCATATTACCTTTCACGTTTTGTCAAATGATACTGAAGGATACACAGTTTCTTGTTACTCTTCTGCGCCGATCACTATCTGAAAAATATAAAATAACCTATTTGACACCAAAAAAGGAAAAATATGAAAAAGAAACAAGCTCACAAAAAATTATCTCAAGTTTCTACGTTGCATTAAGACTTTTCTAAGAAAGCATTTGTCAGTACAGTATTAGATTGGTGAAGCAATATTTCCACAAATAGAATTCTACAATGAATAAAAATTCTTTGACAACATATAAAAATGACATAGATTCACAATAAAATTCTTACATAGTGAAGTGTGGGATGAAGGAATAAAATCTTGTATATTAATCCCGTATACTAAGCCTTATACAGGACCAAATCCCGCAACCCCATGCAACCCCAAGAAGGGGGTGCAGTGGACTGTTCGCTTTAGTTTTCAACACATGGTCGTGTACTCCAGGGCTGAGTAGACTAGAGTACGATAATATGGAAAATATATAGAAGCCACGGGCGGTAACGGGCGGCTCCTCACACTATAAATGCAAGGTTAGAGTTAAATAGTAAAGACTCTAGTCGAAGGGTGGCGCTCCGTCTGTTGCCCGGGCAACAGACTGGCCCAGGTCAACGTCCTTAGCTGGGGTAACTACCCGGCAAGGGCCACTCGTCCGACAGGACTTATTTTTTAACCAATGAAAATTCTTCTCCTGGTGTAATCTCTGCTCGTATTGGTCAATGACCACATTCATAACTGGGAGGATTCTTTGGAGGCTTGTCTCGCCTCCTATAATATACAATAATATTCAAGCTATGAGTTTGATTCATAGCAATTCATAGCTGCTTCTGAAGGGTTCAATAAGGGTTCGCGAGAAATTTCTAGAGTTCTTCGATCCCGAGGTTACGCCAGGTCACGGACTGTCTGTCCGTAGCCGTGACCTGGCGTAACCTCGGGATCGAAGAACTCGAGAAACTGTCCCATGAACCCTCGAGAATAACCTATGAATTGTTATTAATTAAATTCATGATTTGAATATTATATGCCTAGAACAATTAATGACGTTGAATTCAGCTTAATCGATAGTAATATTAATAACGAAGAAAATATTAAATATGCTTCAAAAATTTTCTTCGTATGATTTAATATATTTATATTTAGCTAAGTTGATAGCGAAGGAACTTAATAAATGAAGCTGGTAGAGTTACTATGTCAATAGGGAGTCCTTGTCGTTAACGACCAGGAGATTCATCGTTATCATAGTAAATGAAATGAATATATAGAATGACGAAACTAATTTCCTTGTAACATAAAATTTTTATTTACCATAGATTCTCGATATGGAATACTATTCTGGGATCATCACTTCTCACGATGCCCTGGGGAATTGCTATGGCAGGATTAATTCCTGGTATGGTTCTAATACTCGCTATGGGTGGTCTCTGCCTTTACACTGCACATAGGTTGCTTCAAGTTCACAGGTATCATGGTAAGAATATATCATAGAGGTTTTCTTCAAGAGAACAGCTGTTCTTTGTTCCTGAGTTATACATTTATCTTGACTTCAGGTGGTGATGAGAGAATCGAAGTGACAGAATTGAGTCGTATATTCCTTGGGACCTACGCAGAGTATATTGCTAAGATATTTAGTATTATGGTATTATTAGGTGCTAATATTGCTTATTGGATTTTCATGTCAAACTTTCTTTACAATTCTGTCAATTTTCTCTATGGTGAGTTTAAGTTTTCTATGAGCCAATACTGAATTCCATATAACTTACACCTGAAATTTATTTTTATAGATAACATTGCAGGACTTCCTATAGTACCACCTATTGGAAATAACTCTGTTCCTCCAGAAAGTAAGGCCCATTTTGTGTTATACATATTTTCCTATTGGTTTTATAACAAAATATTATATTGTTCTTGCAGTTCTCTGTTTCAAGGAGGACATCTCCAACGTGAGCAACACAGAGATCGTAGTCGACAGATCATATGACAATTTGGGCCCAATTTGGGACCTTTACAGAACCGTACCAATTTTTCTGGCACTGCTAATATTCCCATTATTGAACTTCAACAGTACTACCTTCTTCACGAAATTCAATTCCCTTGGTAATGCATTAGATCTTCCTTTGTGATATGTAAAAGCCTCACCATACATACAATCATATACAATCATGCGATGCACAGTAAAATTCATTATCTAATTATCACAATTTCATCCCTAGGTACAGCATCGATCATATACTTGATTGTATTCGTGATAGTAAAATCAGCTTCCTGGGGTATTAATTTAGATAAAACCTTCTGGGAAACAAACTGGCAATTGCGATCAACTTTTCCAGCTTTATCGGGCATGTTGGCCTTATCATTCTTCATTCACAACATAATAATTACAATAATGCAGAGTAATCGTGATCAACGTAAGAACGTAAGTAATGGAATAACAAATAAATGCAAGTAATTAGTACCATACGCTATTAGAGTAAAGGATTAATAAAATTTATATGAATTCTAGGGCAGAGATTTAACTATAGCTTACACATTGGTAACTTTGACATACGTATTAGTGGGAGCTGTATTTTATATTTCATTTCCACTAGCCAAATCCTGTATTGAAGATGTAAGTATTCCTAATAGATAGCAAAAAATATAGCCAAAATCTAATGTATCAAATGTCGATTTAATTTGTTATAGAATTTTCTAAATAATTTCCAAAAGTGGGATGGACTGACAGTGGGTGCCAGGATGGTACTGCTCTTCCAACTCTTTACAGTCTATCCTCTTATCGCGTATATGCTACGCATTCAATTGTTATCCTCGATATTCAAGAGGTCAGATTACGCCAGAGGATACGTGCTGATTGTGAATTTTCTGATTGTCTGCATATGCGTGTTATTCGCTGCCCTGATGCCCCGCGTTGGCACCATCATAAGATACACAGGCGCCATCAGTGGACTTATTTATGTTTTTACTTTGCCAAGTTTACTTCATTTGAGCTCCCTGTATAAGCAAGGACGCTCATCTATCCTGTCAACGGTATTCCACATGGCAATTCCAATCGTTGGCGGATCGAATCTTCTCGGCCAATTCTTTGTGAAAGACAGCTAAGTCTTTCTGACGAGGGAATTTGTTTTTAGTAAATTCTCACACTACTCAAGTTGCGTTAATAACATTGTTATGTTAAGTTAAGATAGTTTTAAATGTATATATATATAACGCTCTTATATCACATTTTATTTAGAGTATATCACTATGCTATGTACATAAGTACAATAAAGTTCATAATGATTCTTTGTGCATTTTCCAATTAGTTTTATTTTATGTTTAATGTTTTATTACCTTGACAACGTTAAGGGAGTCTTGTATACCCATACAGTATCCACACCATGACCTATCATGTTCAATGGCTTTGCGTTAGGTAGAGGGAATCGACAAGCTACTATAGTACAGTCAGTTCGTAGTTCTCTGATGAATTTTTCTTCAACATCATTCATCTACAGCAACATCAGTTAGGATTAGTATCTTTTAAAAGAGTAAAATTAAATTTATTAATTATCCTTACCATTTGTTCAACACCAAATATCACGACATTGTCATACTTGTTTAAATTGAATTTCCATAGATCCTTTCTATAGAAAGATGTTTTTGAAAATCTGCCCTGCCTAACTGCTGCAAGTCTTGAGTACAGTACCAACCAAGGATTTAATTCTACACCATCTGCCTTGAAGCCAGCTTTTGCCAAAGCAAAAACCTTCAACCATAAATATCATCTGTAATTGTAATTACGTTATGAAACTAAAATTATACAGCTTAATCCTTACTATTCGACCATCTCCACTACCCAAATCAATTAGAGATCCAGATTGACTTTTCAATGCATGTAACACATTATCAACCTGTTGTGTTGTAGCTGGAACATATGGCAAGCATATCCTACGCAGTGCAGGACTTACGAAAGGAATGCATATCACACTGAGAGTCACAGCAGCACCTCCTGTAAGGAAAAGACGCATCGTTATAATTTTACTAGTAGTTATGTAATGTTGAAACAATCTATAACCAACAAATCTGAAGAGAACAATAAACTCAACCAATATTTAATAAAAACAGATACAAAAATTAAGAACCAGAGATAAACAATGACAAAGATGAAAGAAATACAGTTTACCATCTTTTACTTGCCAGTTATTCCAACAAAAATCAGTCCAACTTTTGATGAACTCTTAGTTAGATCAGACTCCTGATCACTTTGTAAGAAGGAAGCTTCCATTGTTAGAAATGTATCTCAATCATACGTTAGGCTAACAATAAAGTATATTAATTATAAAAAACAAGCCTACAATATTTTTATATATCAGTTTATTTGACAACAGCAAACAACAATAACCGCAACTAACGGACCTCCAAAAGTTAGCCACCCAACAATAAAAATTGATATTTTTTTTATCAACCAATTGGTGGCTATTTGGTGGTATTTGGTAGTCCGTTCAGTGTATTAGGTGGTTTTCAGTTTTTATTTTAAGCCAATAACAAATTTTTAGTATTATATCAACCCCCCACATTGATTTTTTACATTTTTTTTAACCAATCCTTTGGTGGTCATTTGGTCAAGTTGTAACATTTTTCGCAAGATTTAGCTGAAAATGAATACTGCCAAGGTAACAATTACGAAGTGGTAACAACAGTATCTATTATCCGCTGTGATGACCATTCATTCGTCTTCAGTCTGTTTTCATACCGACTGATTGTCGGTGAAACAGTTACGTCTGTGACGTTACGTTCACAGTTCAGGAAAAATTCAAGAGATGGAAACACCATCAGGAGAAAGAATTTTACGTGATTTTGCGCTGCTTTGACATTTCGGAATTCTACAAAATAACTATCCATTTGTTGACGATTCTTCCTTGTGACTGAGACAACATAAATGATGAACGTAGACATTGAGAGTGATGGGGAATCCAGTGACTCTGGAGATGCGAATAATGGTAATAAACAATATCTTTAAAAAATGTTACACTACATTGACTCATTTTTAACATATATATAGTGTTGTATGCAAATAATCTAAAACGTTATCTCACTAACAAAAGGTGTAACTATATAATTTAATTTGATTTAAATGGATTATACTCCAGACTTAGAGATAGCAGCTAGAATAGGTCCCAATGTAGAGCCGTTTTTAATTAACAACACTACGGAAGCTCCGCTGGACAGTACTTTTGATTTAACTTTACCAGCCACACATTCTGTAAGTATAAAGTATCCATATAAACTTTTGGTACTTAACTTGGCTCAACATTAAACAATGATTTTAGTATCTGGGAAACAATCTGGATGAGTTACGTGGAAGAATAATATTGGACGATGGAATCTACATGAACTTACCTTTGCTAGTAAAACAATCAGTAATATTATTTCCTGGGCAAACTCTTCCAATGACAATTTTTGATAAACCAACCATAGATATGCTTCAAAAGTGTATCCAGAGTGATCGTACGTTTGGTGTGGTGTGTTTGAATTATAATGAAATGGTACCAGTTGGTACAACAGCAGAGATTTATCAATATAAGCAAGGCAATCAAGCACAAGGATTCCGTGTAAAGGCAAAAGGCAGACAACGTTTTAAAATCCTACAAGTCATACAGGTTTAGTATTCAGTCTCTTGTGAAATGATATTTCTGGTACTAAGATATTGTATGTTTTAAATTCAGGGATATGGAAAAAGATCAGCGAATGTGAAAATTGTTCCTGAAATCACTCTTGGACATCCCTTTTTGGATGCTCGACTAGCTTCTCTGGATAACCTAAGACTGAAACCGAAAAATCTAGAGCAGGAACGTAAGCTAGATCGTATAGAAAGAATGGATGCAGCAGTAACTGCCTGGCCATCCTGGGTATATAAGCAATATGATCCAAGAAGACTATCCCTAAAGATAAGACAGTACCTTCAGTTTATACAGACAGGTATGTATAGCGAATTACATAACTCTAGTAGAATTTGCTTACATGTTGGATAATTTCAATGCCACTCATAACATACAGGAGGTATCAACATACCAGAAGATCCTATAGAGCTATCCTTTTGGGTACCACAGAATTTGTTGTTGGATGACAGTCAAAGAATAATGTTGCTGAATTACGATTGTGCAATATCCAGACTGCAACGCGAACTTGTTTACCTAGCCAAGGTAAATTCTATAAAATTCTGTATTCCAATCATATCACAAAAATTTTTCTATTGTTCAATTGAAAAAAGGACAAAATTTTTGAGTGTCGTAACTGCAACAGCATGATCGGTAAACAATCCGACATGTTTCCAATGAACAAAGAAGGACCACAAAGTGCATATTGCAATTTGGGTGGGGTTATACACGAGACTATTACCCTTTACAAAGCATACAACCTTGTGCGAAGTAGAGAACCAGCTTCGACAGAATACAGTTGGTTTCCAGGGTGAGTGAAACAAAGGATCCTAGTAACATCTAAATACTATAGACTTTACTGTACTAATTCTTTACCACTATGTGTCTACCTAGGTATGCGTGGACAATAGCACTTTGTACAGGTTGTGGTATCCATATGGGTTGGTTATTCACTGCAGTTCAAGAGGGCCTCAGGCCTGAAGCCTTTTGGGGTCTTACGAGAAAAAGTCTAAAGTCACGTACGCTACAGAATAAGGAAGGAAGTGAGTCCCCAGAATATTGATTGATTTTCCGTGAGGAATCAGGCACATCTTAAAGGCCCTAAATATTTTTTTCCGGTATCCACATGGAAGACTATGTTGCGTATATCTGATATTAAGGCTGCTGTACAGCTAGCTTTGTCTGCACACGTACACGCAATAATGACGTCAAACGCGAGGAAACGTAATTTTCGTTTTTCTTCTTTATTTCTAAATGATTCATGAAAATTTTTAATATGACAGCTTCATTATACGATACGGCTGGTGGCTCTTCTTGATATAGATGCGAAAAATGTTTCAATTTCGAGAAGATTATACGCAAAGATATCATGAATTTCTGATCTGTCAAAACCTCATCGACGCCGTCATTACGACCGTTCATTTGAACACATTCTTCTGCAAATTAGTACACTTATCACGTTTAAACCGAGAAGAGACGCTAGCTGTATCGTATAACGAAGCTAGCTCATCAAAGAATTTGACAAATCATTTAGAAATAAGGGAAAGATTGAAAATTACGTTTCCTCACTTCTGAGGTCATCATTCCGTGTACTTGTGCACACACAGATCTAGCTGAATAGCAGCCTTACTCGACTCAGGACAAATAAAGATAAAAAAGCAAGAACGCTATTATCATAATCGGCATGAATGTCAGACTACTTTTACAGCCTTTTAAATCTATATCATTGGTCGGTATGCAAAGAGGATATGATATAGCACTTGAAATATCTTGTATTACTTTATCGTGACGCCTCACATATTATAGAATAAAAGCAATTGGATCTATAATAAAAGTGAATATTTATATCCGATATAAAACATTACCTATTGTATCTTCAGGTATAACACATTGGGATTGGCTTGGTTCTGGATTGATCTGGAATATAAATAGAAAAGCATAACTGACCAATCGCTTCGACCATTGCTTTCGCATATCGTATATTTCTCGATTACCTTAAATCAATGAATTTTTATATAATAATCATCATCGTTAATCATCATTATCATCTCAATAATAATCGCAATCATTCATCATGTCGCATACGTTTTACACAGCTGACTTTAATCGAATTCGTCCTCTCGCATTTTTCTTCTTTTAATCATAATTCCGCGTATCAATTTAACCATTTTATTTATTCACTCGCTACCTTTCTCTTTTATATCCTTATAAACTTCTTTCTCTCCCGCTTCTGGTTCTCTCCTTGCGGGCTTTCAATTCAACGTCTTTGACGTGATCCTCCAACACGAATTATCTAAGCCTAGCCGGCCTATTTATAATTAACGAGTTATGAGAAGAACCCTTAAAGCTTTTCACTTGCGCTATCATTCATAGTGACACACACGTCTTTCCCGTCTCTCTTTCTATCCTACATTGTAATCCTCCTCTTAGCGTTGTTCCACAGTGACTTCCGTGACCCTCGAACTCCCATTAATCGAATCAGTAACGGAAGGATACATCTCTGTCGTGTTGCGGCATCGTAATGTAAGAGAAAATTAAATACCAAGGATAACAGATTAATCGTTGGCAACGGGTAAAGTTCGTCTCCCGTCTTTGCGATTGTCCTTAACGTCCAGATCGTCCAAGGAGAGAACAAAGTTGTTAGAAAGGTTATCTCCGTCTAACTGCCTTCGACTGTCCTCTGTAACGCGTATTCACTGTTTTATCTGGATACTTGCATGCCTATACTCATACATATATGTATATGACGAAAATTTCCATTGCCAATTGCGCGAGTCCTTTCGCTCCTTACTGAAAAGGGTTGAACCACTTTCGTAAATTATCCTGTATTACGTGTCCTTCGGTCCTTCGTAAATGGACCACAGCATCCACGAGGGACCGAAGGAGATTACATTGATGTACAGTGCACGTCCTCTCGTTCCTGGAGTTCGACCATATATTCCAGAAAGGAGAAAAAGGATTAAACGAGAAAATATACGAGGCGCTACATCTTCCTGGATGTACAGTGACATTTTCTTCATTTAATATATATTAAATAACATTGTCTTCGAGAGGAGTACGTGGGGACAGTATGCCATGTCCCATTAAATCATTGTGGAATCGCATCGAGACAATTTCGATTCTCATTAATCACGTATTCGTTTTTTGGTCCATTCGCAGTGAGTTACACTTAGATACAGATATGGAGGAGAAGAAAGAAATAGTGATAGTGATAGAGAGAGAGAGAGAGAGTAAAGAAAGAGTGAGAAAGAGAGGACGAGAAGAAGACATACGTTGTTGGGCACACTTCGATAAAGTGATTAGCCATCCTTATCATCGGCTTTATTTGAGTCCCTCACTACGTTCTCCTTTCTATTCGCAGCTTCTGACTCCAACTGTTTTTCTTTGTTATCTTCTTTTCTCTTGATTTCCTCGACAACCACCTTCTTCACATCCCCACGTTCAATTGCGTCGCAACTCCGCTCTCTTCGAATCCTCTTCCCACTTTTGACTACGCGTTTACAAGTCTGCACAAACACAATTGGTATTCTCTAGAGTTTCAGTGAAATTTTTATACAAAAATCAAGAGAAAGTTAGGTCTATGTTCATCGTATAAAACTCACTCTCGATTTCCGACCCTGCAGAGATGAGTTTGGTGTGCGGCTGTGCAGCTGTGCTCGGCTGTTGGCTATTCAGTTGCGCGCTGGACGCTGGCGCAGCGAAGCCAGGAGGTGGCTGCATCGCCCAATGCTGTGGTGCGTTCTGCTCCTGTGATATTAGAGATTAGGGAGGTGTAAATATCAAGAGGATGGTGCTCGTGGATATGAATGTAGATCAGTGTGAGATTGAAGCGATACGCCAATAAGGTCAAGGATCATAATTGTAGTAAGGAATTATGGTGTCGCACCTGTTGCGCATTGTGAGACACAGTGTGCGATGGATGAGCATGTGGAAATTGCCAAGTGCCAGTAGCCTGGAAAGGCAGAGGCCTGGAGGAGCTAACAATGGCGGGATCGATCGAAGTCCAGTCGGCGATGGGCCCAAAATTATTCCAGCCACCCTTCTGATGAAGGGATTGATGGTGGAATTGTTGCTGCTGTTGCTGTTGTTGTTGTTGCTGCTGATTGTTTATCTCACACCAATCTTTCAGGCTGTACACTGCAGCATCTCCTGCGCACTTTCCAACCCCTGGGGATGAAAGATAATACTGCGGTAAGCAATTGAAACTATTGGATTAGATAGCTATCAGAGTATTGTACTAGATAAATACCTGGGGCATTAATTAGAGGATTGCCATTGGGCAAATACGTCGTCTGCTGGGGTGGCTGCGTCCCGGTGAACAGAACACCCGACGAATGACTCATGAACGGCAATATTTTACTACCTGCAGACATAACTGATTCTGTGACACATAACAAGGCGCCTAGAGGCATTTGGCAAGAAGATGCCGTTGATACCTATTTCTAGGACTTGAGTACGTCTGCCTAGTGAACAGATGAGATGAATAACTAACCCGAGAGAGCAGTGTTCGTCGGCGCAGGCCTGGGTATACCCAAGCCGAAGGAATTCATGTGATTCGCAGCGGATCCCGGAAATCCTGGCGGTGGGAGCCTGCTACGCTGTGCAAGATTACTCGCCGTTACCGTTCCTGGTGCTGCACTAGCTGCTGTACTTGGAGGTAGCAAATTCTGTGGAAGCCTTGAGAGAAGCGAATGCGATTGATGGAGCGCCTGCAGGTTTTGCAGATGCTGCGCCTGTTGTTGTAGGTGAGCTATGTGAGCAACCTGTAGATGACGACAAAATAACGTTATTCTACTTTGTCTAAGAATATGAAAAATTTGTGCGATTTCTAATTGCATTAACTACCTGCGGAAAGTGATGCGAACCAAGACCAGCAAGTCCCTGTTGCTGCTGTGCCCTGCTTTGCTCCTCTCGTTCGCGTTGTTGCTGCTGTTGCTGCTGCTGCTGGAACAATCTCTGCTGCTGCAACTGAATCTCATTCTCCATAAGTTCCGCCAGTGCCTTTTGAGTCTCGTGGAATGGATCGAAACCAAGATCATCCTCAGGTTTGACATCGGCGCCGGGTTCCTGATGCTTGTGTATCTCGTCCATTGTAGCGTGTCCATTCTGTTTGATGTATTCGCAATTTTCCTGGTTCTGCTGTGCCTTTACACAAGGTAGGCAAGATCTCTCATATCAAATAAATAAAAATACTCCTCCACTCAACTCACCTGCATAGTAAGCCTTTGCCTGAGTGAATTCTGCTGGAAATCGGCCATGAACTTAGAGGCTGGTGAATTAACAAGAATACTCGAGGCGAAAGTTGCCGCGTTCTCGGTGATGTTCGCGGTGAACTGTGAATTCGTGTAGACCTCGCCATCGATGAAATCCTCATTGAAATTAACCCCAGGCGAGCCAGTAGGACTGGACTTCCTGACAACGTGATTCGCCCTTGTGGATTCCGGTTGGAATCCAAAAGCTGCTTGCCAATCCTCACTGGAGTGGACCGCCGGCAAGGAGTCCGGTATGGCAGCTAAACCCGTACTCGTCCAGTCGAGAGATTGATTCGCTGCACGTCAAAGAAAAACCCTCTATAAAAGCTCTGCTTCAATGAGACAAAGGAAAACGTGACCTCCTGAAAATTCACCAGGTTCCCATCCAGGATGGATCAGTGCCTGATGATGTTGTATGACAAATATCTTCCACCTGAACCTCCTCCTCTTACAATCACTACTGATACCTCATTATACGCATATGGCAGAGTTAATTATCCCTCGAGTGAAGTCACAATTTTTCCTTTCTCTTTCTATGTTGATTCTTCTAATTATTCTAAGGACACTACGTGCCTGTCTGAGAGGTAGGTGGCGTCGAGGTGACGACCGTAGATATTTTCTGGAAGCTGTTCGAGCTGAAGAAACTGTTATTGTCCGCCTGAAAGATGGACCGATGGTTGAGTTGCGTTTGGGAGCCGTTGACCAGCGGATTGCACTGCAGCCCTGGAGGAGGCTGCTGAACGTTTCCACCCTGGGAGGAGTTCGTGCTAGCCGGCGACGTACCTAGAGACGACACGCACAGACCTCTACACTACGAGACGCGATCGACTCGCTTTGCGGCGCCTCCGTCAATGCCAGAATAAACAGCTCCATCATTTAAAAAATTACTGTTTTACACGTGGATTAAATTATTTATCATAACACAATTATGAACCGGAGCCACGTGCACCTTGCGCCCAGGAAACTGATCTATCCTCGTCCTTATCTCGTAACAGTCCCACACAACTATTCTTTAACACTGCGTGTTAATACTTACCTGGTGCATAGAAAACCGGATATCCTCATCGGTACAGTACATTTCTATTATATTTGTTTATACTGCAAACTCAGTCTCGTACGACTCTATCTATACTCTGACACTGAGAATGTGTTGTGCAGCGAAAAAAATATAATTAAAGGAATAAGAAATCGTCCTGAAACAAGGTTCTCAGATTCCTGGGCGTAGGATTTTCGTGGGCTCGCAGCTAATTCTACTATCGTAAGATAACCCGGCATTACAAGTCCCAGGATAAGATTATAGTAAGCGTATAGAAACAAAACATAAAACACGACTGCGATGTTGTTTTCTGATGAACTCTCTTTATTTTGGCATATAGTATTAATCAACTTTTAATATATCATATTTACCTACATAGTACTAATATAACTACATCGCGGATGAGTGTAACGTGGTATTTCACATCACTTTTATCTCTATGCTCGTTGAGAAATATATATATATATATATATATATATATATATGTATATATATATGTAGATACTGTATGTATAGAGTGAGGCACATGTGTTCTTTTTGTTCTTTGACCATCATTCAGCACTATATGGCACTTGTACTATATCGTTATCGCGAATTCTACTTATTGAAGTTACAAGTTTCTGATCTTACGTCGATTCTTCACTTTAATATTAATTTCTCTCGAGGTCTTTTAAGTTCCTACGCGCTACCTCTTACGATATACATGAGGAAGGGGCAGGGAGGGAGGGAGTCCTTCGACGGAATATACTTTGGATCATCCACCAAGGACTAGTACAGATTAGTCTTTTCAAATGTGAAACATGGAAACTATCGTAAGATCGAATTGATGGTTTCTCTTTTTTTTCTGTTAAATAATGAAAACATCTTTGCCTTTAGCACCAGTTTAGATCCGAATGACAAATCTTGAATTTTCCACTTTTTTACGACCATTTCGAGGTGGAAATAAATATAGAAGGTGGATTTAATAAACAAGCTCGGACACTGTTCAGCCAAGAAAGAGTATTCACGTGTGCACTGATGGACGTTGAGTATTTAAACAAAATGGTCTCGTTCGGTTTCGATAGAAAATAAAGAAGAGAAGGGACAGAGTGAAAGAGAAAAATAAATAAGAGGATTGTCAACAACGAAGGAGCACGCAGTCAATAATGAGAAAAATAACAGCGAGCATAAAGAACTCACCTAACACAGCCATGCCACCATTATCCTCGCCGGATTCCGTAAGTCGTTCGCCATTGTGATTTGGATTGGAATCCTCAGAACTGGAAACAGTACTGGCCGGTGTGCTTCCTTCGCGCTGAGGCTCAGCTTCGCTTTCGGATTGGCTGCGTTCGCCATTCTCCAGGAGTCCATTCACCTTAACTTCCTCTGGAGCAGGTTTTTTTATCTGTATCGATTGTGATTGTTGTTGCTGCTGTGGTTGTAACTGTTGCTGGGACTCAAGTTTGCAGCGTCCTGCAGTTTTTTGTATCACAGTGGACGACGACGATGACATCTGTTCGTCCCTTGGTGTGTCTCCAGTGAAATTTCTGCCCTCCTTAGTAATTGTTGTCTGCGAAGAGACCTGAGGACCCGAGCTCGATTCCGATCTGGATGTCGTTCTCGTACTCGTGCCATGTTTTTCTTTGTTCTGTGAGTTTTTATGCTTGTTCCTTGCAGCTTGTGCCTTACTCTCACTGTTGCTCTTGCCACGTCTCTGTGAACCCGCACTATTCTCTCCTTTGTTGTTGTTGTTCTGAGAGGATGACAAGCTTGCGTGATTCTGTTGCACCGAATTACTACCACTAGTGCCATTAATCGAGTTTGACTGCGTTGTAGAGGTTTGCGTGGGCGGTGAGGACTCCTTGCCATTTGGCTGTGTGTCTAGAAAAGTATGATTAAAGCATACTGTATGATTAAAGCAAGAAGTATATTTTTCAAAATGGAAACTTACTATTTGTTTGGCCAGGTTGTAACGACGGCCAGGCCTCTTTAGACTGTGAATTAACAGTACCGTTTTCCCGAACGATACTCCCAGTGGAAGGTGGAGAAGGTGTCGGTTTCCTGATGAACAAAATAATTTAAACGTTTAGTTTATTTGTTACAAGGTGCGTTATAAGCTGCTGGAGTTTACCGCTGTAAGGCCGAGGCGTGAGCGTGCAGGGATTGCACTAATTTCCTTTCGTACTCCTGATGCTTGCCCTGGTGCATCTCCTCCTTAGTAAAGGAAGCTTCCTGGTCTCCCAGGTCGTGCAGGTACATGCAGTCTGGCTTGGGACAGGCCTGATTTCGCATAAAGTGCGAACAATATTTCGTCGTGCCTAAGGACGTTTTAACCGTCCTACCATCAACGACGATGTTGTTCACTGCCTCTATCGCCCTGAGTGCGTCCTCTTGTCGCTATTTTAATTCAACAATAAGCGTCCTGTTGCTTTCATTATAACAAAACATTATACGGCAATAAAAATTGATCACACTAACCTGGTACGTGACATAGGCCGAGGCACTGGGTCCCTGCGATCCAGCATAGGAAGTACTCTGATTGATCACAACCTTGTGAATCTTTCCAAACTTCCCAAAGTACTCATGCCTCTTCAACACCTGGAACACATCATAAATATTTATATTGTTTTTTCATAGCACTACTAATAAAAACTCTTCCATAAACTACTTCTTTCTGATAAGAAACACTCACATCAGCATCTGCTAAACGCATGGGGAGGCCGACCACGAAGACGAGGTTCTTTTGCACAACGCGCACGTTCGCCAGATGTTTACGATTTTCTGTGACCCGCTGCTTACGCTGCTGATCTTTCAGCCTCTTCTCCGCCTTCAACCTGATCACCGAGTGGCACACAGACACAGACACATAGCACAATTAGTAACCACCCAGGATTAGAGCCCAAGACATAACCTCACTATCTTGGGTTTACCTCGCGATCTCTTCCTTCGTGAGGGGTTTGAAGTCGGCGGGGTTCTCCGAGTAGGCCTTCCTGCACGCGGGACAGAGGCCATTCTCATCGGTGCGAATCCTGTGCCAGCAAAATCGACAAATCTGATATCCACAGGTGCATGGAAAGAAGTTCAGGTCGTCAACTTCCAATGGTTCCATACACAGTGGACACTCGACCGCGTCCTCGCCACTTTGATTTAACACCGACATCCTCTCTCTCGGCTAACCACGCCTGGTGCAACTCACGGCAATGGGAAAAGAAGAAAGGTTCCTTCGGAGCCCACGATTCCTATGGAGGAGCTTCATTAGAGTCAGACGATGAAACACTAACACAACACTGATAACACTTACGCGTAGGGCTTATATTAATTTCTTTGTACTAGATTGCCAACACTGCCTGTAACGTGAACTGCTGTGCTGGCTTCCTTTTGCTATCTATAACAAATACAAATTATTTATCAATAAGTTCCATAAAGTACACTCAAAAGGGATATATCAAGAACTCTGTATAATGTAATCCCATGGTAAACTCAAATAGCAAGAAAGAGATAATCTACTATGCACAACTATTTAAAATAAAAAATATATAATTGTGAATTTAAGAAAAACCATTAAATTAATTTAATCCAAAATTATACAATAACTGTAAAAACCATATACGTAAAGCGATAAAATTCTAAAAAAACTCAAGAAAAGTTGCCTCTGACAGTAGCTGTCACACCTAACAAAGAATGCCCAAGGAATATGAAATCTCATAAACTCCCAAAAGGACAAAAAGCTCAATAAACCAAGTTAAAAACAAATCACAAAGATAAGAAATAATCCAAGAAATAATCCAACGGTTCCTGCCGTTGAAATATCGCGAACGCATAAAGATGATACGGAAACAGCTGTTGATGGCGTTGGGAGGCGAATAAACGTCACAGAGATCTTTAAATGTCCCGTATAACCATAAAACAGATACGAAACCGTGACAAAAACGTATTAACGACACAGGAAAAACCTTTAAAAATCGAAAAAGACGACAACGAGCAGTATAAATCCCAGTCCAAAAGCAGGTAGATACGATTGAAGGAAATTGGGATAAAAATGACGCCTCTCCCACTCGACGACGTATACCTACAGCTATATCTATATACCTATATATACGCGTGAGTGTATATATATATAGGTATATTGATACATACCACACGTATACTTGCACACCCAATGTATATACGCACATATTATATAGCTATTCTGTCTACCACTGGCTCTCACTCCCACTCGTTTTTCCCTAGCCCACGCAAGGAATTGGAATATCTTTCGTTCTCGTCACATACATGTTTCCCCAGAACCCCCGCCCAACGGCGCATACAATCTACAGAAAAAGCACATCGAGGGGAACCAGAATACTACGAGGCAGGTACCATCGAACGGACTCCATGTACACTTCTCTTACATACTCGCAGAATCTCTAGTTCTCCTTCTCTCTCACCCTTTGTCTCTTTCCTTTACACGCTCACTGTGCACTCAATCACACCCTCTCTCTCTCTCCGTCTGTCTTTATCTCCCTCACTCACTCAAGCACGCACTCTCCTTCTCTGTCTGGTGTCTTCGTCATCGAAGTAAAAGACTTGAGAATTTCAAGCTATGATGTACACATACTGATCCAGAGGTATTTCCTGGAGAGTATCAGAGGATATAGGATGAATCTGAGAGCATAACGGGAATTAATAGGTTCGGGAAGGTCAGTGATCTGGTGAATATCGTTAAGAGAGACAGAAGGAGACAGAGAAAGACACGGAGTCGGTCGCTGGGGTCGCCAAGTACCCCCCTCGAGAAGGGGCCAGCCCGTTTTAACCTTAATTTCGACCATTTAGCACGTCAGCACCTTGCGAATTTCTAAATTGCTAATAAATTAACTACCCCGGGTATGGCTCGCCACCACGCTAATAACTCCCGAGCCAATATTCCAACCGGGTTGTTTACTTACGTATCAACTTTTACACTACAAATCTTTTCTCTACTGGGAAATTTTTATGGTCGACGAGATCTGATCGTGCGCGAAACCACGACGCGCAGGAGCGGACGTTGCACGCGATAACGGTGGGGGATGTGTTTTAACCTAATTTCGAACTAGATACTACGCTAGGGATAAATGTACTCTAGGACTAATCGCAAGAGACCATCCAGTTTCTTTCTTCTGGGATTGAGACTCTCATTGGTTGATTCTTTTAGAGACGTTTTGGGCAGCGCGGTTGAATTATGCTTAAGGATAAAAGTGCACCGAGTGGGGGCGCTTGTCAAAACAATTATTAAATTCATTATTATAAGGTTATTATGGAGTGATATAATTATTTTTTTACAATTATTGCTTTACGGTGTTCTTAGGTTTAGTTCTTTATGACTTTTAGCAATTTTATTGTTGCGGGTATCAAGGTCCTTTCTGTTCTTCTTTCCAGTGACTCATTGGACGGTTAAAATGGCCGCCATGTCGGATGTTACGATTTTTGAATAGTGCACGATATTCAAAGAAGAGATTCTTTGTGGAAAAATTACGACTACTCACCCGTTTCTTGGAATTTATTGGGATCTATCGAAAACTTGGTGTTATCTAATAGCCTGCAGGGTTGACTAATGCTTGCAGTGAAATGTCGCTGTAATTATATCATTCTCTACCTTTTTCTTATTGACAAATATTTAAAACTCCTTTTAGCCTAGTGACATTTTTTCTTCTTAACTTTTTTAGCGTTACAAGTCGCTTGAAAACCGGATACGTTGATTTTCGGTTCATTTGCCGCCAAAGTAACCTCGCTGATTCTACGGCTATTGTTTATTCCTGCCCTTATTATTATATGTATATTATAATCGTACTGAAAACCGTGCGCGACGATTTGTAGTGTACACAGAATTGTTTTAGCGTCTAAGTTATATTATCTGTTTTCTCCATTTATTTTTTTATCTAAATAACCTAAATTATACAATGGCTAAGGTACAACTTGCGAATGTGGCCGTACTTGACAATCCTTCGCCATTTCTCAATCCATTTCAATTCGAAGTTACTTTTGAGTGTATCGAGGAACTGAAAGAAGGTATGCATTATTGATATTAATCAGAATAATATTTGCTTTTATCCTATTTAGATAGCTTTTGATTTTTTACTGAGTAGGAGGGTTGCGATGCTGAGGGAACGATCATGGATTTTTTTAAAACGTATATAATTTTACTTAGATTTATTGTAATATTTTGTAATAGCTTACATAGAGACTTATGCACATTTTTTATGTAACTTTCATTTCTTTTCAGATTTAGAATGGAAGATGATTTACGTTGGTAGTGCAGAATCAGAAGAATTTGATCAAGTATTAGATACTATATATGTCGGTCCGATACCTGAAGGTCGACACATGTTTGTCTTCCAAGCTGATCCACCAGATGTAAGTCGTATCCCTGTGAACGATGCTCTGGGTGTTACTGTAGTATTACTCACATGCTCTTATCGAGGACAAGAATTCGTAAGAGTTGGTTATTTTATTAACAATGAATATATCGATGCTGAACTACGTGAGAATCCACCGACACAGCCACAGTTTGACAAAGTGCAAAGGAACATCCTTGGTGATAAGCCACGTGTAACAAGGTTTAAAATAAACTGGGATGATGGAGCTAGTACTGCAGGAACCTCTTCTGTCCCTGACGGCATGGAGGCTCAGACAATGGAGGATACAACACAGGATGCACCTTCTTCAACACTTGGCTTTACGGAGAACACTCAGAACAGTATGGAAGTTATGTGAAGATATGCCTGTGTCCTTTTGACTTCGGCAACAGAGTCATCGTTGTGGATCCGCATTGGACTCTCTCGTGGCTTTAGCACCGTACCAGTTTGCCTGGTGGAGGACGAAAGTTGACACGTCGCTTTGTGAGAATCAGACTTGTGCTTTTATCGAAAGTGAATCCCCGTGATATTTCAATTGGTTCGATAGCTGTGGTTAGAAGTCTAATGTCATCTGAATTGCTACCAGTGGATTTCTCACTACAAATCGAAGAGACACTGGGCTACTAAGGTGCTTCTTTATCTGAATTGAAAGTGACATGTGGACGCATCCAGGAGACTCCGCGAAAACTCGAAGTCAAAAGTCTGCGAGGATACGCGGATTGAACACTCACGGGCAGATTGTTTTCTTATTCTTTATTAATAATTAAACTCTAGCGTCTAAGGTAAATCTTTCAGTTTCACTCATGTATATACATATATCGAAATGCAAGAATTACACGTTATGTTTTCTACTTGGAAACGTCGCATATTTATTTATCTATTCAAAGTCCAAAAAAATAATTATAGTAAATAACGTGCATGATTTTTTTTGTACTTAAACGTTTATTACACATTGTGAGATCTTACAAAGTTAAACATTGAAAGTGCCTAATGCTAACAACGATAATAACGTCCTTTTTTCTTTTTTAATTTTCTTTTAATTATTTTTATCTTTACATGCAACACGCATTTCTCCGTACTTCTTTTTCTTTTTTGTATACAATAAATAGAGTACCAAAGTTCCTGTGAGCCTTGTTAGATCAGTTGAGGACTGTAGCACAAGACTAGTAGGAACAATGTGGACCATAATAATAAATACAGGACTATCCAGTTCAAACGCCAAGTCAAATTTGACGGCTGTCAAGTTTGACCTGCCTGTATGATCTGTATACACCTGTAAATATATATATCTTTAATATATAATTTATATTGGGCATGTGTATATACATAATAGAAATAAGTTAACGGACTTTCTTTACTCTCAATATTCTTCTCTTCATCCTTTATGTTTTACTGCTTTTTATAATATTTTTTTGGCAACATACATGACAACACAGTCGTGGAAATTCTTACGTTTAACATACATACTTCGCATGCGATTAATTTCATCCCTTTACAGTTCATCCCGGCGTCTCTGTATTTCTAGATCCTTTTTCGTGCTCTGTATCTCTCTGCTATCCTGTTTCCGTCTTCTTACATACAAGGTAATTGACTAAGAAAGTATTCGTCAAGCACGTATTCCTCGCCTGGGCAATCAGGAAATCCTACAGATTTCACCAGGTAAAATCGAGAGGTGTAATCAACAAATATACATATTGTAACGGATGTCTCACTCTTTGTTTTTCTTATGTAACTTTCTCAGAATTCAAGATTTATTTTACCCGGGTACACACATATATATACGTATATAATAGAATGTAACAGCACATCCGAATGACGTAAGGAAATATAGTTTCTATTCCATCCTACAGCTTTCTGGGTATTTTTTTTTAATTTTCATTGTATTGTCATCGTGAAAGTATATTCCTTTGCTAAGAATAAGTCATAATCCACAAGGCGACACCCGGTAGACTCTGACCGTTCGTGTACACATTCATGTCATTCGGTTCATTTCGTTGAATTTTTTTTCTTATCACTTCCCTTCTGCATCCATTTGTCACATATATAATATATATCAAATTCTTAGTTGATCAGTCTGAAAGTATTCTAATGGAATAACTTCAAGATTGACCATGATTTACTCTTTGGCATTAAAAATGAAATGTCAAAACATACCATGATTTTCGTACTTTTTATTTCTTTACTCATTACCCTGATGCTTGTTTACCTGGAAGAGAGCACCTTGGTGTCCCACCTTCGTTAGTTATCCAAATGTCTTCTGTCTGTAGCAACGCATACGTAGACAGGCCTGTAGAGGATTAAAGGTGGCTGAGGTAGGTCAGTTCCATCATAGACCTGGCCTAGGAGGAATTCTGGGCCCACGTAACAGCCACCTTCTACATGTTCCGCAGCAACTTCTATAAAATTATGTATGTAATGAATTTATTGATTAATATCAATGAGTGATCAAAAGGTAGAAATTTAGACAGACCGTATTTTATCTGGGGCTGTTTTATTATGTTGGGTATCCTAAATGGTACTGTAGCTACTGTTATTGGAAAATGCATCTGTAAGTCCTCTCCTGATTTTTCAAACTCTACGCTGACCTGTGTGATTATCAATTTATATTAATATTCTACTCAATGCTGTATCATTAATATACCTATTTATACTAACTCACCTTGAGAACATAGTATATTTGAATCAGTCGACAAACTCCAATTAGGGTTGGGGGGCAAACTGGCAATATCATAGTCTTTGCAGAGTCCCATTTCATAGCTGCACCAGGTGTCACTGGTTCACCCTTATATTCCAGAACAGTTTTTTGCTGCTCTCTACTAGTACCCAGGACCCCACGATCAATAAAAAACTCGACGTACTAGAGAGAAAATAATTCATTCATTACCATTTTGTTCTCTTATCTGTGATTTAAGAAATCATTTACCTGAGTAAGTTTCACTTGTAGCCAAGCTTTCTCGAGGCTACGGTTATCAATAGCTGCTCTGAGCTTTATACTTTCTCCACATACGTAAGCGCTTCTTTCTAGCTGTGCATTTAATTCAACAGGATTCCTTCGACAACAGAAACAACATGAAGCATGGATTTCAGTGCCTATCATTGGTTTCTAAAAGATTAAAGTTTTTGAAAGTAATGTATAGAGATACAGATAATCGTTAAGTATAAAATCATATATACTGACAAGATACTGCTCGTCCATACAATCTATATGTGGTCCAATAAGTGTAAAGTACTTTAAGCCCTGTGGTGGACTTGCATAGGGTCTATCAACAGTAGCTTTAACGTAGTATCTGACATAGCCAGTACGAGATTCAAAACTACATGGTAATGCGCTTTCAGGTAAATTGAATCTAAAGGGAAATTGATGTTTTCCTCGAGGTAATATAGGAATGGGGCCCTCTGAGGAATCTAGAAGGAAAGTGCAAACAGTATAAGCAATCCATAGCACAGGTAATCAAAGTTCAGAAGATTCCTAAAGACAAAACACAGAAAATTCCTAAATAACTTACCATTACCCCATATCAGCAGTCTTTCATCTACAAAGTATTGATCATCCTTTACATTCCTTCGGTCTCCACTTACCAGGACTTTCCACTCTGCATGAGCTTGACCACGCAGAGACATCCTTATGGCTGTAAATTAATAATAATTTAAAACCATCAGACAGAAAAAATTGATAATTAAGCAATAAATATCTCGGAAGGATTGAAAATACAGGGTAAATAAATAAATAAAAGAAGGATCATAAACAAGCGTTATATATATTACACATATATTTATAATCATTGAAATATACAAATCAGGCGGTTGCATAACAAAACTAAATTTGAAAATAAACTTTTCGCTATTTATCTGTCCCAATTAAATCTACGTACATCTCAGCTTGAAATTCTCACTAGTATGCAGAATTACGTGACCGTGAATCATTTCACCAGCATAGTATGCTTCTTTCTCGAGTCTTATATCAAATTCGCTTATGTGATCCATTGTTATCAAAGATATAAATATTTGTGAAATCAAAATATTCTGTCACCCTCTCGATTAAGATTTACGCTGTTAAACAGCTCAAGATTAACTCATTAAAGAAAGCAATATTCGGTCAAATTGCGCCAACAATTGCTCGATCGAACAAATTTATTGCACAGCTTGCGACTCATATTTTTCAAATTTTTGAAAAATTATGAAATCATATATATGCATCAGACTGCGTATGAAAATTATAAGAAAATGTTGATAAACACATGGAAGATCTACTCTGTCTTCTCTCGGTGTGAAATTTATAAAACGCTCGTGAAGCTTTATAAGTTACGGTTAAAAAAGTAGTCCTCATCTACGCAACAATTTTGTGTTTATTTATATCGTGATGGGATCTCAGTTTTGTATTATCTGAATTAAATCCCCTGGTTTTACGTTTTTTTCGTATCTCATAGCAATGGAATATATTTCACGCGATATTCCCAGGAGAAAGTTTTTATTGTTTATGGTTAATGCTTTACACCCCGTTTATTCATTATTTCATATTATTTTTATCGCTCTAATTTTTTTTAAAGAGACGTATCACGATTTTCTATATCAATACACAAGCTGACGTGGGCGTGCTACACCTCGCGTGCGAAATCCTGGAAAATGGTGGAAAATTCGAAAAAGACACCTCGCAGTTTGCAAGGCGCGCAGTCACTGATCGATGAATTTGTAGTTTTGACGGCGACCGAGCTTTTCACGGTATTCATACGCAATTGGATAATTCTCTTGATACTGTGACGCTATTGGCTCTCATGGTTTTTCTCAAATTCAACCATTGTTTCAGTTGCAGGAACAACTGACAATATCGTCGCTGGCTTTTTCGGTTTATTTTTATGTTATTCGTAAATTATTTATTATTCGAGATTCTTCATAAATGCTTCATTAGCTATTTTATTAATATTTCCTATTGGCCTCGTAGACCTGCGGTAATAAACGACTATAATTAACCTTTTACGAGATTGCCAAAGTATGAATTTCGATATTTGTAATGTTTCTGATGAATTTGAGCCCAGAATTACTCCTAGACCTGCTCCTAGGTTTGACGTAAGTGTAAATGTTATATTTATTAGTTTTATTTTGATCTGAAATGATATTAATTTGTTGGTGTTTGACAGTGTTTAGCCACCCCATCGGTACCAGAGGTATCTCTTGTCTTTGAAAAACCTGTTGAAAATGTGTCCAACCTTTCTGAAAATGATACTCCACGATCGCCAGGTATAGATAAATATGAATCTTATGCTGCTTGGAAACAGAAAAAGTATACTGATGCATATAATTCAGGAAGAATTGAACATAGTCGCCACCAAAACGAAGCAAATTATTTACACAAAACAATTTTGACTAATGAATCTTTAAAGCATAGTCAGTCTGATCCTAGCCTTAGCAGCAGAATTGCTGCTGTGCAGAATTTTAACGCGTGTGGAGATTTGCATACAATTCAAGAACTTAAAAAGACATCACCGATTGTTCATCAGAGACACAAGGGGTTTTCAAGTAACCCTTATCCAAACCCTTGTTACCAGCCCCATCAGTATGAAGTTCATAGTATTTTGGGAACTCTTGCAGATGCTGGAAGTTCACAACAAACTGTAAAACAATCTGAAGATTCCTATGAGAGGCACCATCCTCACATTGTCCCCAGGCATCCAAGTCCTAATTCCTGTAGTGATTCTTATAGACAGAATTACCCCAGAAGTGAGAATCCATCCAATTTTCATTCCATCCCACACACTCCATACAGATCTAGCCAGCAACGCAGTTGTAGTCCTAAAGTTACTGGACATGAGTACCAAAATGGAATGTATGCTAGACATGCATATCCTTCCTATTTTGAACCTGAACATCTTTATCCTTTTCCAATACCTTATCCACCAGGGTACCAGTCCCCAAAATCTGAAAATGAGGACACTGTAAAAAATCTTCTTCAACTGGTAAATAATCAAAGTGAACAAATAAAATCACTCCAATCCCAGCTGGAGCGATTACTCAAAATCCAAGAGAAGAACATGAGAGAACGTGGCAAGTGTTCCTGTTCGCATGACAGTTCTCGTCAAAGCTCTCAGATGTGTGTTCGTTCTTACGATGAAGCTCTTGCTGTAAATAACTCTTCTAATGCCGTCCAGAGTCCTAAGGAGCGACAAAGACCTTCGCGCACCATTGAGAGGAACTTGGTTCAAAGCACATCAAAAATTCAAGAAATTGAGAGCACACCATTAGATGACGAGGATGCTTCGAAGAATGGTCAGGACTCTAGGAATGCCATTCTGGAACAAAAGGTGTCAATCGGTGTGATGACCAGTTTTGAATTTACTGTACAAAATAGTCCTTTTGAGCAAATCGAGCACGAGGCTTATCGACCTAATGGAAACTTATCAAGTGATATTCTTCGTAAGTCGTCTAGTGGCACGGCTGAAGTCCTTAGGAAGACTCAGAATCATTTCTCCAGGAGTAATGCGCCTCTGGAAAACATCATCGAAGACTCTGAAAGTCACTTGTCTTCCAGTCGACAACTTAGTAGCAATTTTCATACCACACCGTCTACAGAAGAGTCTCCGGATAAACAGAATCAACTGGACAGTATCAGACAGGATTTTTTACGAGGAAATGATGCTTATAGAAGAGAAGTGGAAAAGCAGCATCATTTGGAAAATCAATCCCAAAAAGCCTTACATGGTCTCAAGGAAGAATTGAAGAGACGTGAGAACCTAGGGAAGAGTCCTGCACCTAGGAAAGATTTTAAAAACGAATCCAGAAATCAGAGTCCTTATAATCATCTCCCAGAATCTTCAAGGGAGAATTTTATATCTGAACGTGATAGAATGACACAAAATCCACAGTTTCAGAACAGGTCATCTTTGATAGTCAATCAGGTCGCACCTGTGGAGAATGAGAAGAAAAAAATTCCTGGTGAAGAGAGTCTCGTACTATCCAGTGGAGAATTAGAGGTTCGAGAAAGACCTCCGCCGAGTCCAGAACCCAGTATTCACGTGGAAATGCAAGAGTATTCCAGTGACGAGGAAAGCGACAAGGAACCTAAACTAACCCCTAAGGTTGGCTGGACGTTCTACAATAATGTCCTGGGTCAGGTCAATCAGATACTGCAAAATTCTCCTGTAACAGAAGTTCCTGATCAGAGAGAATCTAAGGAATCGAGAAGAACAGAAGAGAATAAAGTACTGATGGACAGCGTAAAGGTAGCAACTATGGAGCAGCTTCGAAAACTTGGAATAAGCTTTGTGGACAATTCTGATTCAAAGGAAACTCCAGGAAATAAAAAGTAAAATAATAGTATCGTGTAAATTATTCCAGTACATCCCTACAATAAGTAAGTAATGCAAATATTTCAAAATATTTTAGGGTGACCTTTGACTCTTCTTACTATCCTCGACTGGACTACCATGCCAATCTCGCGCAAGCAACTAGTGCAATTTCAGAAACAGATACAAGTATGCAGATGAAAGCACTGGCTCTAAAGTATCTGAGTGATGAACAGTTGGCTGACTTGGCTCTACAAAAGCAAGGACCTGGTACACTGAAACATTTATTGCTCAGTAATGTCCAGGGTACGAACATGTCTTTCGCTACAATGAGATACCTGGAACGATATCAACTTCTTCAAGGGAAAAATAATGGTGAGAATTATATACACCAATGACATAATTTGAAATTAATAAGGCCATGATCATTTTCCAGAAACAGGAAAAGAAAACGTAGAGGTTCCACAGGAACCTAGATGCAACACATCAAGCAGAAGCCCAAAGCCTAGAAGATATCAACCACTAACACAAACCCCTAGAACTAGTTGTCCTAGTAAGATTTTGGATATCTCTACACTTAAGCAGCAACCGAAATTATTATAGATAAACTCCAGGAGACATCCTGAAGATATATACTTTCATCTCTGTAACCACTGTAAGGACTCTATTTAACAGTTCCTATGTTTTCATAATTTTGTAACAATAACAAAGACTGTGCCTATAATAAAATAATAGAAATTTATTAAAACGAAATAAGTATAAGAGTGTCAGAAGATGTAACTAAGGAAGTAAAAATTACTAGAAAAATACAAAATAAATATTTTTATTCAAATCGAAAAAAGGATTATACAGAAAAGTACTATAACTTTGTACCTACAATTTGTACATCTTATTTATGAACAATTATGACATTTTGATTTTGTATATTTTACATTTTATTCGTGGGAAGTGGTCACCCACAAATCATTGAGAACATAATAATAATAGCATTACATATTTACAGAGATTATATGAGTGCATTGATTTAACTATACTGCAACAGGATTATCAAGTTTTCTGGAGTATAGCCAACTAGCTTATATTAGGAAACAATCCTGTTTTTAAATATAACTTTGCTATGCAGCATTTAGTACTTTTAATGCAAATTAACATAGAATCATCCTAACTGGGATCATCCTCTTGTCGGTGGGTGACATGTATTTATTTTTATATATATATCATCAAAATTCAATAACAATATACCAACTAAGGGATTTGTCCAAGTTTTACTAGAAAAAGTGCTATATGCACTAAACTGAGAAACTTTCACCACAGCCACACGTCCCTTTAATATTTGGATTATTAAAGACGAACTCTGCACTGAGTTTCCCCTCAATATAATCCATTTCTGTTCCGAGCAAAGAGAGCTGAGCTTTTCTATCTATTATAACACGCACGCCATCCTGAATGACCTCCTCATCCAACTTGCTCTTCTCTGTGGCGTAATCCAAGGTATAGCTCAATCCATTACATCCTCTCTGTCTGACACCAACCTTCAATCCAATCTGTCAGACAATAGAAAAAACAAAGATGAGAATAATATCTTCACTTGATAACTTATATATAGAGCATATATAAAACTTACGAATTCCGTTTTGTCTTTGAGTATCTCCTTGATTTTCTTCACAGCGTTTGGTGTCTGAAAAAAGTTCCAAGTGATAATTAAAAATAGTACACTCAAAACAATTTAGGTTATGATACTCGAAGATGACTTTATATAATTCGCAAAAAGACTTTGCTGTTCATCCCTTTAAATATCCATTGGATAATCCCCAGTATAAAACAAATCATTCAAAAATACTTACGAGAACAAGCGCAGCTCTTGTAGGTAATATTTTTCGACCCTTGACAGCACGAACAGTGGCAGTCGCAGCTATGCGCGACGCCATCTTTGCTTTGATGCGTGACGTCAGAGGACATCAAGTGAAATTTCGCGAAAATTTCGTAATTGCCCAGTCGTTTCTCAAAAAGGCTACAAAGTATTTCACATACATTCCGTGACTATTATGAACCGTAAAGTGTTTCTTAACATCGTACGATGACAATTCAGTATCTAGTGACCAATATCCAGCCTATTGCGTAATTCTAAAATTCTATTGATTTTTTCGCCTTAACCTCAACCGGGTACCACGGCGTAACGACTCGACGCATTGCGCCTCACCCGCCTCTTTGGTCTCTGCAAATCGTACCGCGTGATCCAGGAACGTAACAGATTCGTGCCCGGTGGTGCATCAACGATCACATCGCCCAGAGGACAGCTCTATTCATGTGAAAGAACCCCAATCGCAGCAACCGTTTTCAGTAATGTGCTCGCTGTGCCGCGGTATTGCCGCCATTTTGAGACGTGGCACGACAGCTCGTGACGTCATGGAGCATCCGGATTTTCTACAAGGTATTTCGCGGAAAATCATCAATTTTCGGAAGTTTTACCAATTTTTCATCGTGGCAGAGAATTTGTGACGAGTGCATGGAGCTATATAAAGTGAACAAGTGCTCTTGAGAATGTGATGGTATTCTGTGGTGCAATTTGTGGCTGCGTTTACCCATTTTGGAAGGACACAAAGATGGGCGACCAAGTCCGGTGGGGCTTTCCATTCTCAAATTATCTTCAATATTATCTGCAGTTTAACCTCAATTCTATTTACTTATCGTAACCATTTCTTTTTCAACAAAAACCAATAGTATTTTCAATCATATCTACCGTTATATACATTTTCCCTATTATGAAAACTCGACTCATTCTCAGTATCCCCTTTCATTGTTCTGTAAACATCCATTCATTCTGTATTAGTCATTCTGCAGGAACCTAGACCTTTTTTTTTATACCTGACCTTTATCAATAAGAGAACACAAGATTGAATTGTTAGAAAAAAGACTCGGATACTTTATTGCAGAAAATCCCAAATAAACTTGTGTCCTTAATCGATTTAACAGTCATCTAGTAATTCGACGCACAAGGTCTTTAAATACTCGTATAATTTAGGGTACACCCGACCGTCTTACTTAACTGTAAAAATGTGGTCAACTTCACCTCTTTCGAAAACTAGTAACCTTGCCCCCAAATGCTCACCAGCCGCCATCCAAAAACATCAGCAAGTCTCCACGTTCCTGCATACGCAAATCAAGAGGGAATAAGTAGAGAGAAGAAAAAAAAGTAGCGTAACCACTCGTTAATCGTTGGCAGATAATCTGAAAGATAAAGAAAGTATCTTAAAAACAAGATAGATCCTAAAGGTAAATCAAACGCGTCCGTTGTGGCAGCGCGTCGCTCGCTGAGTGTTTCTCTCGTTCGCGTTTAAAGTGGTGGGGATTTTTCCAGTTAAATAGCAAGAGGGGATGTGAGATTCTAGCTGACGTCATAAGCGGAATCGACCGAACGTTTGCGGACATGAACGAAGTACGTCGGAAATAGCCGAACTGAGGGTATCTCGGATGGAGGAGGGGTAAGGGAGGCGTGGCCAAGGGATTCGGCCGCCGCGAGTGGTGCTAGTAGCGCGCGTCGGCCTCTATGGGGCGACGTGGGGCCGGGGACGATGCTCGGGCATCGGCTAGGAGGCACTCCGGAGGCAGGGAGGACATGCGAACGGACAGCGCAGAGTTCAGTCGTCCGCCATTGCAGGCCCCCCGTGCTCTCTCGCATTTGCGACCACTCGTGTGCGTGGAGCCGATCTGTCCGCTTAACCTAAGCTCCCCTAAGCGCGAGCTCCGTGCACCCGAGCACCCCCGATGCAGAGATACTGCACCGAGCTCACCGAAAGATTGTTGAAATCCCTTGACAAGGAGTACAATGTAAGTAGCCGGGCGATACACCTTAGTACGCGCCGATCGCCAGGCCCCGCGCGCGCCACTCGCACAACGCGACTCTTCTCGTTGCTCATCCGATTACTGCATTTTATTCGTCGGTTCACTTCGTTATAGTGCTTCTGACGGAGATACTTTTTTAAATCTGGATATCTTCATGGATTCGTTCATGGTGATTCAAGCAGGGACCTTTCGTCCTTCTTCATTAGTGTGATCAGGGTGCAGATGTTCCTAGTGATGTTGTATTCGGTTCTGTAACAGTACCACAGGGTGGTTCTTAACGTTTTTATATTTTCATACTTCTTTATAGAATTGTGCTATCTGCGATGGCCTTGATGGTGTTACCTGTTAGGTAGTTCTATTTTATAATATATCATTTCATATCCTTATGGCAGGTTACGTAGCAGATAGAGGATTATTCAGACTGTGATTTGTTCGGAGGAATCATTACAATTTTAGGATTGGTCTTGTTTACTGGTTTAGAATGTTAGGTGTTGTATGATAGTGCTATAGATTGGGCGTGTAAGGAGCAAGGATCGCACTGGTACCTTGGTATAACCTCAAACTTCCTGACTGATAGAGGACACTCTTATAGTCTTGATCTTGTATAGGGAGTTGATAGGATTCTTTGGATCTTATGTTGCTTTTGTATCAGCATTACTATGCTATCACAAGGTGTGGAAAGCTATGGATGATGATTAACTTTATTCTTTTCCTTTTTATGATGATGCTAGTTCCATTCTTCGATAGGAATTTGAAAATGCATACTACATCTCTTTGTAAAAGATTTTGTATTTTCAGATATTCCTATGGATAACTGAACATTGTTTGAAGATACAATAAAATTGCATTTATACAATATAATAATATGTTTTCTTCAAATATTTCTGCCTGGTGGACTTTATATCATCATCCTGAAGAATGTTTCTCAAAAATTCCTGAACCTATCCAAGGTTTTTGTAATATCACTAATGTATTACCTGAAGGATCTTAGTGATTTGATCAGCATATATAATAAAGTAGGTCGCTGATCCCAATTGGTATTAGGAAACAATTAACACATATTTTGCAATATTCTGTCCTTCATATTCCAAATAATGTTCATTTTATAAGCCATTAACGTATGCCAATCTAATTAATCCACAATCTATTATTCTCTGTGTCGAAACTGCTAGCATTTCCTTTGATCCACCTCAATTATTACAGCACAGCATGATGAAATGACTACACCCTAAACACCATCATTATTGCATCATTAACGCTTTCCCCTGGAAAAGAAGGATATTAATTAATTCATATTGTTTGTCAATAATATTGATAATGTCCATAACAGGTTAATCATCACCTCCCGATAAGTAAAATATATCTAATAAGTTAATCATGTTCCCTTAAAACTGTTCCAATTGCTACAAAGAGTAGTTTTATTTCTGTAAATACTTCCAATTAAGCAATATAACGTATTGTTTTTCCAGGTTGTCGACATGGGAGCTGTTGTGGATGTCATCACGGCCCTGGAGAAGACGGCGATCACCAAAGAGGTGCTTGAGGTAAGAATCAGAAGAGGCGATATCTACAAGATTCAAGAAGTAATGTAGGGATTCATTTGAAAAACATTAATGCTTCTCTGTGGGATGGAATAACAACATTTCGCCCATCCATTTCCTATTCGTGCAGCGTCCCGCAGGAGGAAGAGTTGCAAATTTTATGTTTGACCTGGTAATACTCTCCGTAGATCACAAGACTTGGGAAGTACATCAATGAGCTCCGACGTAAAACTAGCAACGATGCTTTGGCGAAACGTGCAAAAGACCTGGTTCGTCGATGGCGAGATATGGTGCTGCCGTCGGCACACACCACGCCGCAACCGACGCCGGCGGATCCGGCTCCGCCAGCCCTTAATGGTGCGAAACCTCATAGCCCTGCCCTGAGAAGTCTAAAACCACAGAGTCCAGCACTACGAGGACTTAAGCCCCAGAGTCCGCTGTCGAGAGATGCCACACCTTTAAGGGTGAGTTGAGAACAGTGGTAGAGAAATGGGAAGAGCAAGATGTAACCAATTTTATAAGAACGTCTTTTATGGATAGTAACTAGATACCATGGTAGAGGACTCATGGTGGATATTTTGTCTAGGTTTTAAGCCCGGCCCTCTCAGTACACAGCGAACGCTCTCGATCCCCGAACTCACAGCAAACGCCATGCAAACCAATCACCACAGGTAGTAACCATAGGTTGAGTCCTGGTGACTCGCCGAAGGTGGTGTCTGCGCGGGATAATCATCTGACCGATGCGGTGCCAAGGACCCACAGTTCTAACAAGCGGCTGCGAAAAGAAGATACTGAGAATGTACTCACTGCGGCAAGCCTGATGCTGGGACAGGGTGAGCCGACGACGAAGAGACAACGTCTGAACGGCGAGAATGTTTCAGTAACGGGAATGAGTAGTAGCATAACCTCGCAAGTGCCTAGCAATCCGGCGCTCAAGGAAAGAATCTCCGAGCAGTCGGTCGATAACACCCTGGACGAGGGTGACGGGATCTCGGGTCCGAAGAAACGCGGCCGCAAGAAAGGCAGTAAATCTATGAAGAAACAACCCCACGTAGAAGATCGCGTCAAAGAGAAACTTGCGAGTATCTCGAGAAATCCTAAGCTGAAAACTACCCAGGAACTCTTGGCAGATCTGCAGGCAAGGGGCTCGACGAATAATGCTTCAAGCTTGGGCATCGAGAGTGGCACGTCACCTAGTCAAAGCAGCAAGGAACCCCCGAGTATGGAGGATGTCCTGAGGGGCAGCAACGAGCATCAAGTGTCCAAATACCTGAGAGCGACACAGAGAGCAACGGAGTCAAGAAGGGATTCTCGTCGTAAGGCCAACGATAATGGTCATGACACTTCTACGCCTTCCTCGAGGTATCGTAGAGAGGATGATGGCCCGGAAGACAACACCGAGGAACGTAAAGGCAAGGAGAAGAGTCCTTCGAGAGCGAGGCAGGACCTCACGGTAGAGGAGATCCTTGCGAAGTTACCGCCTCTGGATCCGAATTCTATAGATTGGACGGATTGGGAAGAAGAGGAGGTTCGCGAGGAGGAGGATCGTCCTCCTCGAGAGGTTACCACTGAGGATCTCGAGAGGTTACACACGAAATGTATAGAGGGCCTTAATGGTAACTTTCAACCAAAACTTTCGTCACTAACCTCAACTATCAGCAACAACATAACGACAACAATAAATAGCGATACTACCAGCGACGCAACTAATAGTAATGTTAGCAGCAAACCTGGAAGTTCTTCTGCTAGTATTCTCCTCCAGGACTCAACCAAGCACCTGGACGCCGGCTACAGGAGTAACGACGGCCGTAGCGATGTTGAATTTCGGGAGTGGCATGAGATGCTGGCCAGACCCAGCTACGATGGCCAGATTCTCCACATATTGCCTTACGTTATAATTGATTAGTAATTATTATTCTTTATTATCCCACCATTCTCATCGACACCTATTATCACCACCAAACAATCAGACACCATCGAGACCATCAGCGTTCACCGGTCCTGGATACGCCAACGACCCATAACGAGTTAGCTCCTTTTAATCCGACTAGAACAGTCAAATACCGAACAGTGAGAATGAATGCGTCAGCAGGTTGCCTGTCTGTTCTTCGTTATGTATCCCAGGAGAGAAAGTGTGTGTGTGTGTGTGTGTGTGTGTTGTGCGTATGTCTGAATGTGTGTGTGCGCGCGCGCGCGTGTGTGTATAAGAAAGAGAGAGAAAGAAAGATTTGAGTAACGAGAGAATGAGAGAGAGAGAGAGCGAATGAATTGTGAGAAAGAAGAGACAAGTCACTTTGATCGATGGACCGATTGATCCTCGGTTCCATCGATAAAAACGATTTCTATTACAATTTATCGATCATTGGTTATTGCTGTCATTATTATTAATTAATTATTAATTATTATATTATAATATTATTCATTATTCAGTTGTGTCTATATTGAATATTATTCGAGCAAGTCACATCTCCGGATCGCTCTTGAGATCTTGCTTTTTTCCATCTTCCTTTTTTGGTTTTTCTCTTTGAAACTCAAAGTCTTAGTCTCATTGGTCGGGTTTCAATGATTTTTTTTTTCTCAAACAAGGCGGATCTTCCTGTATTTTCGTTTTGTACTTTCTTTTCTTTCCAAATTGTTTTTTTAATCCTCATTTACTTCTTTGATTTCTAAAGCGCAGATCCTCACTGTATCTCAGTATAAGACCCCACGTTGTATCCTCAGCATCTTGACACTCTGGAGATGTATCTTTGTTGTTCGAATTAAGCGATCCACCGCGATTCGTTTGGCTCGATGTTCTATTCTGCCTACCAGTTTATATCGTCATCACCTTCTTCTTCGCTCCCTTTTGTACATTATCAACTCTTATTTTCCCATTCGCGTCGACGATTAACATTAGTGTCACCATTATCTTCAACCGTGTATGTAGAATAATAACTGCTAAATAGAGTCTGGTGGAATCATTAGCGAATGATTCCCCGCGGGCGTTTTAAGTTAAGGGCGATGTAAACAAAGAAGAAAGAAGAAGAACAAGCAGCTAGCAAGCCAGTCAAGAAGAAAAAAAAAAGATCTAACAGGCAGAGGAAGCGGTGACGAGCGAAATAGAAAAGAGAAGAGGGAGGAAGACTGGTATCGGGTAACAATTAAAGCGAGAAACAATTGTTTTAATGTTAATGAAGATTGAACGTACGAGCGCAATTGTTATAACAAGATGCATGAGTGTCCAAGATGAATTTGTGAATTCAGAAAGAGAGAGATAGTGAGAGAGTTATGAATTATTAATTAAGACTTCGGACAATAGCGTAATTGGCGATACCAAAGACGTATTTTTCTTCTTCAATTATTTCTTTCTTCGTCTCTTTGTAATTCATGCAGAACTAGACTACATTGTCGTGTTCAGTGTTAAAATCTAATTTTTTTTTTGTTTCATCTTTAACCTCCGCACGCAATTTCATTCGATTGTTTATCTTTAATGTTTCCTTTTATTATCTGGTTTCAATCGGGTGTCTCCTTCTTTATGAAATTAATATTACGGCTCACGGTCGGCAGGAGGGCCGTCTCTGTTTTTACGGTATCATTGACTCCTGGTGTCATTCTTTACCCATTGTCCGAAGTAATTGCCGTGTCTGTTCGTCGAGTTCGGACATCTCCTGGAGATGCTCTTCCTCGCTAGGGCACTTAGAACCATAGGTGGAATCTCGAGCAATGCCCATACACAGTGCTAGCCGAATAAATATTTTTTCATACTCGCCAAGAAATCGACTCGTTATTCCTTTTTTTTGTTTGTTTTTATTTTAATTTTATTTCATTGACACCAACCGATGGTCGATGCATATTTTTTCTGTTCCTTTTTCGACAACAAATCTAATCATAAACTCTACGACGTATTCAATGATCGTAGATGTTAACAATACACGATCAGTTCATTAATAATTAATAATAATAATACAGGCAGCAGTGTACTGTCATTGTACGCACTGTTTATTGTACTGTGGCAAATGTCAAATGTTGGCTGGGATTATTCTTTCTCTCTCATTTTTTCTCCATAAAGGATATATATATATATATATAGTTTATACTTTTTTTTTTTTCAATTCATCCCACAATGATGCGTCGTCGAATCAATGACAAATACTGCCATATTTTACAAAAGTACAGAGAAGAGAATAATTTTTAGCCAATTTCATTAAAGAACGACGAGAACCTTCTCCGCGAAGAGTGCGCGCGGGTGTGTCTGTGCAAGGGAAAGAAAGAGAAAGGAATATTTAAAAAAGAAAAAAAAAACTTTATAACGAATAACGTCATCGCTGTCACTCCATGTAAGACTGAAAAATAGAAATGAGAGTAGCTTGCCAATCTCGAGTTCGCCCTCCTCCGCGATAGAAGCTTTAAGCGCGCTTCGCATCCAGTAAACCGGACGAGATTGAATAAGATGTTGGAGAAAGCTGAGGAGAGCTTAGTTAATTTTTCAGTCGCCACGACGAACATATTCTCGTCTTCATGTGTGCCGAATTGTATCAGGGAGGCTGCGGCTGACATTATTTCTTATAGTGGATGACTTGTACGTTTCTCTAAAACACGGTACTCTGCAGAAAATTTGTTTCAAAGATAGCTGGAACAAACACTTCTGATGATTCTGATTCGACGTGGAAGGAAACAAATTCTGTTGACCTTTCTTTAGGTACTTTTTTCTTCGAATTACCAGTTCAAAAAGTATTACACGAAGCTTGCCGTTCCGCGGGACTTTGTACGAGCCGTTGAGGATGACGCGTTGGACTCTGACGAGGACGACGACGACGATGTATGACCACAGAAACGGCGACGCGCGATCGGATTCCTTGTGACGTAAGACCCGTGCCTTTTGTGCCTCCGCATGTTTTTTATTATGAATAATGAATATTGGCATTCGATTATTATAATACCGGACGAACAAAGTGATATATATGTAATGCGAAAAAGAACCAAATTTATTCAAAGTGGAAGAGTTGATGCAAAAAAAACAAGGAGAAAATGCGTTATGTGTAATTACGATGTAGGAGAACAGAGTGCGTGGGCGTAAATGAGCTTTTTAAGGTGCAACTGCGGATGGGTGATATGACGACGATGAAAATTTTGGAAGGGAGCTTGTAAGGAAAAAGAGGAAAATGTATGTGGGGAATGCGCGAATGACGACGGTTGAGCGAAAGGGAAAGAGCTGTACAAATGAATGGGGAATGAAGAAAGTTGATGAGAAATAATGGTAACTCGATTAATAACAATTTACTTAGATTTATTTAATCGAACGTGCGACACACGCCTGCTGAAATCGATACTTTGTTTATTAAAGGAGCAAAAAGAGCGGTACGCGATACGTAAATATTCGGTAAACGTATTCGAGTTATTGTTCGCGCCACTTTCGAGGCATTCAGATAATAAGTGGATTAATAAAATTTTCAAAACACTATCTCCGTGTATTATTACCTGTCTCTTTAGTACTATTGTTATTTTCTGTAACTTGTCTGTGATCTAGCCAATGGGAATCATTCTCTTGGCTGCCATTGGAAAATGGGATAAAAATTGACCTTGTCCTCTGTACTCGAGCATTCAGCTCTTGATAATCAAGCACACAGGACATAGTGAGTGACATTATAATTTTTACAGTTGTTTAGACAGTTATTTTTTAAATCAATCTTTATAACAGTTCATATTTTAAGAGAGAGGGAGAAGGGTCGGCTTGCTCGAAGAATGATAAAACTTGATTTCGGAATTGTGTACCGTGCCTGTATTTATTTTGTTTGACATAAAAAAATATGTTACGTATTATATAGTAGTAGAACACAAAAGACATTGTTGCATTTCTTACAATACTTCGGACAAGGCACTATGTATTTTTAACTGTTTCATTGCTTATTTCATTCCTTTTTTGATACTTGAATGGTACCGTGCGTGCTGTTAAATGTTTCTGTTGAGAAGCTTCAAATTTTATTCTTATTTATTATTAACCTTCAAACACCACACTTCAGCAGATATCCGAGTGACAGGAACGCCAGATTAGGCGTAGTGCGTAACCCAATGGGGTGTTCCAGGGTTAGGGGTTGATTAATAGTGTATGCTATCATCAAAACCAGGTATATTCTAGAGGATAGTACTGATATTTGAAATCGAAGTTGATTTATTAGGCGTAGAAGAGAGCAGGGGTCCAAATGAAGTACAATGAATTCATTTGGATACATGCCCAGTGATATTATGTGAGAATCACGTGTAAACATAAGGAATTGGGTACCCGTGAATTCACCTAGTAGTTAGAACCTCTAATTTACCACAGCACTAAAATAACATTTCGTAAATGGTTATTCTCCTAAAATACCGATGTATCGAAAATGCAATACTTTGTTATGCCGGTGCACACCTCAATATATGTTCAATTGTATTGTATTTTCGATACATCGACGTTTCAAGAGAATGACCATTCGGGAAGTTTGATTTTAGTGGTGTGGTACATGTTGGCTTTTCTGATTATTAGGTGAAATTACAGATAACTAAGAAATTAAATTAAGTAAAGACATGAAACTATACTGTCTTTTAGATGCGATTAATTAAATGTATATATAATATACATGTATTTATACATTTAGTGGGGCTATGCTTTAAATGCTTTGGATATGTTGCTTTGTATCGGATGCCACTGTGGAATCTTATTAATTAAATTACATAGCGCTCATCCTTGCCGGAATCAATTAGAATAAAAGTGACAATGGGTGAAGTCTAGACTGAATTATATCTATAGACAACAACAATAATAATAATAATAATAATAGTAATAATAATCTATATTAGATATAAACCCGATAAGAAAAGTCATTAAACACTTTACAAATTCTTACGCATATTCAGCTACTGTTATCTTATACGATTGTCCCGTTGCTTATTGTTTGAAGCAAAATAATATAGCTTCGAATTCGCGACGTGAATTTTCAGGTTTCATTTATTTACAACGTCGTAGTGGTGGTCCAGAGTGAGCTTTCAGCGCTTCCTGGAGAGATCCGCGGTTCTCCGTTGTCTTGAGACAATAGATTTTTACCGGTTTGGATTATTTCCGTTTGAATTTTGTACTGATCGCAGAACACGAGATAATCAGCATTTATAATGTCGTAGTTTCTTAAGTACAACCAGCAAGACGAGTACAAAATATGGTCCTGGGTTGCTTATTATTTGTTATATATTTCAGGATTATCATCATCGTCGTCATCCTCGAGGATTATTGCTTCCTTTTGCACTTTTGATATGGGAAGGCCTCGATTGCACGATTTGTTCGCGACTAGAAAACTTTCTTTACACAGTCCTGCAGAGGAAATACTAGTTTATTTTACATTTCCTCCAGACTCGTCCAGGGTGTACTCCACTGGGTAAAGTGTTTTCTTTCTTTAACTTTTAAGTCCCTGATATTTTGCTAGGACTCTTTGACTAGCTGGAATCAGATACTTCTGGTATCTGTGCAGCTACAAAGAATACTAGGTATGCTGTAGTATCTGCTGCACCGAGGGCTTCTGAAGAGGTCATTGGTGTAACATTCATATCGTTGTAATGAAACCATTGGGAATTATGATTTACATAGCTTGTATAATGCCCACAGTCCATTGTGCTCCCTACGTGGGCGATTACACAAGTGGGTTCATACTTACAGGCTGCTACGGATACACTATCGCTGTAACATAAAACAGCGACGTCAAGTATCTCATCTACAGGAACAGTAACAGATTTAACATCATATATTGATAATTGGAATGTTCTTTTGAGATACTTACACAAAACTGTTGTCCAGTACGAGACTCTCAGGAATCGTGACAGGTGTACTGATCTTGCTGAAGAGTCCATCGGTCATGCCATATCGATTAACCTGAACTGTCAAAACCCTGGGCCATCTCCTAAATGTCGTCCTCATGGTGTGTACGTCAAACTTACACGTTCCACAAGTTAAATTTCTGTCTTCTGGAGCTAGGGATTTTTTGATAGCATCTTCTAGACTTACAGCAGGTCCTTCTGTTTCTGAAGGAAGGTCTACGTACAGCATAAGATTGTCCACCTTCTTCTGGCGATGTTTTAGACAACCTTTACACATATAATTCTCCATCATGTGCAGAAGGAAGTACTCATCGATGGGGTTTCTAGAGATAATCATCTCGGTGGTGGTATTTGAGGAATGTGGTGGGGTGTGAACTTTATAAGACGGATCAGTAGGATTAGATAATCGTGTACTCTTTGGACTCAGAAGATCCTGTACACCATAGGTTAACTTCCTGGGTTTTGAAGTACCTTCACCACAACCCCTTTTACCACTGCTACAGGAGATATCCGCCAGTGGTTGACGTTTCCCTGGAGTATGAGGTGTTTTGGGTATTCTACGTGAATCCTGACGATTCTCTGGGATATTTTCTGTCTCCGATATTGCAGCATCTGCTACCAGCAGCTTATCTATGTCACTTCTTATATAGTTTAGAAAGATCATAAGGAACTCGGACACGTCCTGCTGCCGTTCAGATGGATAAGACTCATCAAGGATACTCAATTCCTCCTTGAACATTTTTACAGTTTGGTACGTCTTCTGCTTTTCCGATGTTCCTTTCTTCCAGAATATTTGCATTGCTATTAGAGTTTTGATTAATTGTGAGCAGTCATCTAAATTAATGTTTTTTATGTTCTCCAATAGTGGCAGAGCAAACAGAGCGTGTAACGTGGCATTTAACCAGCAGCGATTTTCACCTGGTGGATTAGGGAAGCCCACCATGTAATAAGGAGTATCAAGGTCGCTGTCGGTGAGTAGGAAAATGTCATCCGAGGCAAAACCACATTCGGAAGGTTTAGGAAGAACTGCGTCGTCGTTCTGATCCCAGTTTTCTTCTTTACTTTCAGACTCTGACATGGACCAAGGATGCTGCTCAACTTCCTCGGAGAATTCATTTTCAAATACTTTGGGAACGTATTCAAACTCCTCTGCGGGTACTTCCCGGGCGCTGTCTACTTCCACTGAGCGTTTCTCGAAAGTCTTAAGAATATCTACAGCCCTAGCGATTTTTGTTTTGAGACTTTCTCGCTCTTTGGGTGTCTCTGCATTTTGAATACTCTCTGATGATTCAGAAGCGACAGTCACAGGTAGGCTGACACAGTTCTCTTGATTTAATATGCTACCCTCGTGTTTAATCACCGGGACACTTTCGTGAAGTTCAGCGAGTTCATTAGGTTTTTTAGAGTCACCCTCTTCTAACAAGGTCGTTTTGCTTGAGAGAGGAGCACCTATTTTTGTCTTGCTCTGTTGTGAAACATTACAGGTTTTCGATGACTCTTCAGGCAACACATTTTCATTGGATGTTACACTGGCATGCTTATTTATTGGTTTTATGCTGATCTCACTTGAATTAAGAAACGATATTACAACAGATTTGGAATCAGATTTAAATCTCTTCCCGTGTGTTGTTCTATTACCGCAATCCACCTGTTCTGAGAGCTCTAAAGATTCTTCAGCTTCGCTACTGGTGCTTCTGGTCTTGTAACGTTTGTTATTCACTGATTCATTATGTTGTTTGTTCTCAGACTGATCAATGGAACTCTTCCTGACAAGAGTCAAGGTTATCTCAGGATTATCAAAGCCAAAATTAATTGGAACTTCCTTCACTGAGCTTGGAATTATTTTTTTTCGCGCACTACATGTACCTTGACGTGTACGCCTCCTTTTTGGCGATGGTGTATGCTCTGTTGACCACGGATGATTTGTGCCAACTGTTGCTGTAAAAGATTATTAATATAGAGTATATCAAGACTTTGAAAGTAAACTTTATTCAACATTTAAGTAAACGATAAACTTGATCAGAGTATCACAATACAATGCTATTAGAATATATATACAATTATATAGACACAGTATATTTATCATTTTATGATGCATATCATCTTTACTATACTGCATTATTGTTTCATTAGAACTGTCAGTACAGATTTAGAAAAGTTTATTTAAATATAGCAAATGTTATAAACAATTCCATACTATAATAATACAAGAATAAGAAAGTTTATAGGATGTGTAAAAAATGAGGGAGAAGACCATGACCTACTTAGAACATAAGTATACACTAAGTGCAAATAAATGTTTCTATAATATTACCTAAGGTAGAAGCACTTGAATCCGGACTGGGTGTCTTCGGACGCATGCTCCGGTGCACCGCAGCCGTTGCGATGCTCAGCATCCTTGCGAATTTAATAAATCCTTAGAAAGAAGCATAGTTCTAGGTTAGAAAGTGTATATTAAAAATTTCACAATTAACATATCTGTAAATTATCACATAACACACAACACTCGGTTTCAATACTATTTTATTATAATTCCGCAAATAGCACGATAGAATTTACTTACTCTTTCACGGTGAAATTAATGATGAAAACACTCGACAGACGGAAACCGGTGCTAAGCAACAAGCGTGTACCTTTTGGCGCCGAAAAATGTGCACGACTGTGATCTAACTCTGGCGGGAAATGAGAAGCAATAAGATGCTGAGTTCTAACGGACTGAACCAATCACAGAACACGATTAGAAGAATTTACGATATAACGGGAAAGGGCATGTATCACGAGTTCTTTCCGCAGCTACCGAAAATTCCCGAAGTCATTTTGGCGGCAGTCTTCTGGCATCGTGCATCAGTTCAGAAATATTTCGCCAGATCGCACTGCAGTCGAATTACATAATACTAATCAGCCAGCAGCTGCGAAAGAGAATGCTTTTTGGAACGCCACGTGACGCGTAGGGTTCCATGTGTTCAAGTTAACCATCGTCTAGCATTTTCTAGCTACGCGTGTATCACACGTCTCAACATTTCACCTGTAACGCATAAAAATAGAGGAAAATTTTATATTTTAGTGACCCATTAAATGATGGTATCCGTGATAATACCCTACATGGATAATAGTTGCAGCGCCATCTCTACAAACTTCCTGAAACTGATCGAACATGGGTTTGTTTCATTCTCAAACGCGGTGGTGGCACTCGGCACTCATTCTGTTTTCAAGCGTCCTTCAGGACGCACGTAGAGTGCTTCGAGAATATTCACGTAAATAAATGGAATCATTGTTATTTACGCGTTGCTGTAAACTAATCTTTTGTAATAGTCGTATTACGAGTAAAGTCTGTTGAGAAGTCTAAGGCGAATATCTAAGCATAGCGGGATGCATAGGCACAGGCGTATTTAACTTTTATTGCATACGTACTCCGTGGAATTTCGTCTTCTCTTACAGTGTATTTCCTCCTGTTTTTCTTCGACGTTTCATCCTTTAATGGGATAACGGTGTGGCTTTTGTAATCGTCAGATAATGTTTAATATTTTAAAAACAATATAGCATTTATCTTGTGATGTACATCGCTATCTTGTGTGAACTCTTAATTCTAATTCAATTGGACTAAGCTACTGGTACATACAATTGGGGATAAAGCTATGATTAAAGAGTAAGAAGGAGGGAAGGGAGTAAATAATTGTAATTGATGAATCATATAAGTATAGCAGGTTGCATATTGATAGGCGCGTTTAGTTTTCCTTTGTATTTCATTTGGTAATTATCATTACTTGTATAAGAGACTTTACGTGACGTATTTTCTAGAAGGTTTTATTTTAATCGACGCTTATTCATGCATTATACGGCTGACAGACCTACATAATGAATTGTTAGTTTATTGAATAGTTTCTGATGTACGTGGACTAATTGTTAGATTGTGATATTATTTTTATAATTCTTGTGGCAATAATTTATTACGGGTTTATTGAAGCCAGTCCATCGTACGTGTTGTATACTTGCTCGTGTATGTTATATCTCCAGTTTTTTTTTCGCGGCAGTATTAATAATGTACAAATATAATTGTACTCTACGTGCGTCAAGATCATTACTCATTGGTGAATTGTTTACACTAGGTTTACCGTCAAACGTCCGAATCCTCGTGCAATCCTTCTTATCTTCCTGCAAGTTCCT